>VMDO01007321.1:0-57068 GCA_007922755.1 Pedetes capensis
CTCTAATTGTTCAGGAAATCATGCCAAGAATTGGCAAATGGGATTACATGAAATTAAAAAGCTTCTGTACAGCAAAGGAAAAAATCAACAGAGGAAAGGAAGAGCCCACTCAATGAGAAAAATCTTTACATCCTACACATCCAAGAGAGGACTAATTTCTAGAATTTACAAAGAACTCAAGAAAGCAAATCCCAAGACAACAAATAACCCAATACACAAGTGGGCAAAGGAAATAAACAGATAGTTCTCAAATGAAGCAGTTTGTAGAGCTAAGAAACACATGAAAAAATGCTCAATATCCCTAGCCATGGGAGAAATGCAAATCAAAACAACTCTGAGATTCTACCTAACTCCAGTAAGGATGCCCCAAATCAACAAAACAAATAACAACAAATAATAGTGAACATGTGGAGAAAAAAAGAACATTTTAACACTGCTGGTGGGACTGTTAATTAGTTCAACCACTCTGGAAATCAATACAGAGATACCTAAGAAAACTAAAAATAGAACTGCCATACAACCCAGCTATACTGCTCCTGGGAATATACCCAAAAGGAGACAAGTCACCATACCACAGAGACACCTGCATCTCCATATTTAATGCAGCACTCTTCACAATAGCAAGGATGTGGAATCAATCAAGATGCCTATCAACAGAAGAATGGGTAAAAAATTATGGTACATATACACAATGGAATATTACTCATCAATAAAAAATGAAATAATGTAACTTGCAGCAAAATTGATGAAACTGGAGAATATCATCCTAAGCAAATGAACACAGGCTCAAAAAGAGAAATACCCCATGTTCTAATTCATACTTGGGAGCTGAATCTTACTTAAAGGAAGAAAAAAACCTATGCATAAATTGATATATACAGTGCACACTTAAACTTAGTGAAGAAGGGAAAATATAAAGAGTAAAAAGAAGGATGGAGGGGACTAAACAAAGGGAAGTGAAGGTTGTGGAAGGTGGGAAGCAGAGGAGAAATAATGTAAAGGGATAAAGAGGGAGAGAGGATAATCTCAATGTAAATGAGGCAACTTTATGAGTACATTGGAAAATAGGGGAATATAACCCACATATGTGTATGAGTTTTACTACATATTAGTCAAAAGTTTCCATAAACTTTGTAAGTTGATGAAAGTGTAACCAAAAGTGATGTTCTAGTTGCATAATGGAAAAAACAAATTCTGTATTACTCTGTATCCCACCAACATTTATCAGTAAAGGAAAAAAGAAAAAGTACATGACATAAAAATAACAAAGATAATGACCATGTTAAAAAAAAGAACCCTCCCTTGCCAATAAATAAATAAATAAAGCAAGCCCAGGTCCTGGTGGGTTCGTAGCCAAATTCCACCAAGCCTTTAAAGAAGAATTAATACCTATCTTCCTCAAACTATTCTATAAAATAGAAAAGGACAGAATACTCCCAATCTCATTCTATGAAGCCAGTATTATGCTGATACCAAAACATATAAGGACACAACAAAGAAACAAAACTACATACCAATTCTCTAATTAACATAGGTGCAAAAATCCTCAACATAATACTTGCTAATCAAATAGAGCAACACATAAAATAGATAATACACCATGACCAAATAGGTTCATTCTACAGATGCAAGCCTGGTTCAACATATACCAATCAATAAATGTAAAACTGTACATAGACTCAGAGACAGAAATCACATAATCATCTCAATAGATTCAGAAAAGGGCTTTAACAACAGTTAGCATTGTTTCATGATAAAAGCCCTGAAGAATCTGGGACTAGAATGAATATACCTCAACACCATAAAGGCTATATACAATAAACCTACAGCCAATATTATACTGAATTGGGAAAAACTGAAAGCATTTTCTCTAAAATTAGGAATAAGACAAGGATGTTCACTCTCTCCACTCTTACTCAATATAGTGATTGAAGTTCTAGCCAGAGCAATCAGGAAAGAGAAAGAAATAAGAGGAATAAATACAGGAAATGAAGAAGTCATATTATTCCTATTTGCAGATGACATGATCTTGTACTTAAAAGACCCTAAAGACTCCACCAGAAAACTCTTATATCTGATAAGGACTTTCAGCAAAGTAGTAGTATACAAAATCAATATTGAAAAATCAGTAGCATTTCTACATACCAACAATGAATAGGATGAGCAAGAATCAAAAAAAATAAAAAAATTCCATTCACAATAGGCTCCAAAAAAGAAAATATCTAAGAATAAATCTAACCAAGGAACCAAAAGACCTATGCAATGAAAACTTTACAACACTAAAAGAAAGAAATAGAAGAAGACACTATAAGATGGAAAGACCTCCCTTGGGCTCATGGATCAGTAAAATCATTTTGTTAAAATGGTTACACTACCAAAAGTGATCTACAGGTTCAATTAAATTCCCATCAAAATTCCAATGACATACTTCACAGAAATAGAAAAAATAATCCTATAGTTCATATAGAAGCACAAAAGACCCCAAATAGCAATTGTGAGCAGAAAGAGAAATGCAGGAGGTAACACAATACCTGACATCAAATTATATTACAGGGACATAGTAACAAAAACAGACATGAAGATCAATGGAACAGAACAGAGAATGCAGAAATAAATCCATGCAGCTAGAGTCACCTGATTGTTGACAAAGGTGCTAAAAACATACTCTGGAGAAAAAACAGTCTCTTCAGCAAATGATGGTGGGAAAACTGGATATCCACATGTAGAAAATGAAAGTAGATTCCCTATCTCTCAACTTGTACAAAAATCAATTCAAAATGGATCAAAGATCTTAATGTAAAACTAAATATTTTGAAACTACTAGAAGAAAATATAGAGAAAACTCTAACAAATAGGCATAGGTAATCCATTTCTTAAAAGAACTCAAGAGCCCAGGAAATAGTAGCAAGAATTGACAAATGAGACTACATGAAATTAAAAAGTTTCTCCACACCAAAGGAAAAAAATAAAGAACCCATAGAACAGGAGAAAATCTTTGCCAACTATACATCTGGCAGGGGATTAATATCTAGGATACATAAAGAAATAAAAAATTAAGTATCAAAATAGCAAATAATCCAATCAATAAGTGGGCAATTGAATTAAACAGAGGGATCTCAAAAGAAGAAATACAAATTGCCAATAAACATAGGAAAAATGTTCAACATCCTTATCCATCAGGAAAATGCGAATCAAAACTATGTGGAGATTCCATCTCACCTTCCTCAGAATGAGTGGCATCAACAACAAACAACAAATGCTGGTAAGGATGTGAGTAAAAAGGCACACTGATATACTCCTAGTGGGACTGTAAACTAGTACAGCCATTATGAAAATCAGTATGGAGGTTCCTCAGAAAACTAAAAATAGAACTACCATAAGATCTAGCTATACTGCTCTTAGGGATACACCTGAAAGAATCCAAGTCACCATACCAAAGAGGAACCTGAACTTCCATGTTTATTACAGCACTATTCACAATTGCAGATATGAAATCAGCTCGGATGTCCATCAACAGATGAATGGATTAAAAGTTATGGTATATTTACACAATGGAATATTATTCAGCCATAAAGAAGAATGAAATTATGTCATTTGTAGGAAAATGGATAGAACTGGAGATCACCATTTTAAGTGAAACAAGCCAGACTCAGAAAGACAAATACTACATGTTCATATTCACAGGCAGAAGCTAGATATATTTTTAAATGAAAAAATATGTATGCAAGATTGTAATGGGGGAAATGGGAATAATGAGAAGGGGCAGGAGCAGCATGAGGGGTAATGAAGTACATCATACAACATGAGGGGTAATGAAGTACAACTGTATGAAAATTATATAATGAAAAAGATAGAGAAGACTTGGATGGGAAACTTAGATGGGAAGCGGGGAGGGCGGAAACATAGGGGAGGGTAAGGGGTAACCTATATGAATAATGTTTATCAAATTGCATATATGAAAATTGTCACAATGAAAAGCATGTCAAAATGAATCGCATCATGATGAACATTAAAAATTTCTAATAAAAAAAAGAAAAAGAAAAAAAGAAAATTATATAATGAAACTCATTACATTGTATCTAATTAAATAACAATAAAAATCAACAAATATTCTACTTAAACTGTACAACAGATGTTGACTCAATAGACCTTTACAGAAACTTTCATCCAAGTGCTATAGAATATGCATTCTTTTCATCAGCACGTGGAACATCACCCAGAAAAGGCCATATCTCAGGCCATAAAACAAGTCTGAACAAATTAAAGGAAACTGAAATTATAACATGTATTATCTCTGACCACAATGGAATAAAACTAAAAATCAGCGAGAGGAACTTTAGAAATTGTATAAATACATGGAAATTGGACAACATTCTCTTGAATAACTTATGAGTCAACAAAGAAATTAAAGAGAAATTTAAAAAACTCTTGAAACAGATGAAAATGAAAACACTACATACCAAAACATATGGGATACAGCAAAAGCAGTTCTAAAAGTACTATATTTATAGCAATAAGTGACTACATCAAAAAGGAAAAGATTTCAAATAAATAACCTAATGATGTAGCTCAAGGAACCAGAAAAACTAGAACGAACTAAACTCAGAATTAGAAAAGATGAACAACAAAAATCAGAGCAGAAATAAATGAATTGGATGCTCAAAAGCAAAGACAAAATCAGGGAAACAAAACCCTAAAAAGATCAGTTAAACAAAGAGTAAATTTTTGGAAAAGATAAACAAAATCAACAAGCCGTTTTAGGTATGCTAGAAAGAAAAATGAGAAGATTCAAATAAAATCAGAAATGAAAATGGAGCAAGGTGCAGTGGTGCATGCCTGTAATCCCAGTGGCTGGAGAGGCGGAGGCAGGAGGATCTCGAGTTAGAGACCAGAGATAGTCTGCTTCATTTAGCAAGACACTGTCTCAAAAAAGTAAAAAAATGGGCTGGGCATGCAGCTCAATGGTTTATCACTTGCAAAGCATGCAAGCGCGAGGCCCTGGGTTCAACCCCCAGTACAACGGAAAAAAAAAAAAGAAAGAAAGAAAGAAAGAAAGGAAAATGGAAACATTATGATTGATACCACAGAAATAAAAAGGACCACATGACTATTATGAGTGACTATATGCCAACAAATTAGAAAATCCAGAAGAAATGGATAAATTTCTGGAGACATATAACCTACCAAACCTGAATAATAAGGACATAGTAAACCTGAACAAACCAATAAGAAGTAATAATATTGCATCAGTAATCAAATATCTCCCAACACAAAAAAGCCAAGGACTAGATGGCTTCACTGGTCGATTTACCACATCTTCAGAAAAGAGCTAATACCAATTCTTCTCAATTTATTAAAAAGTATTGAAAAGGAAGGAAGCCTGCCATACTTCTTCTACAATGGTAGTATTAGCCTAAGTCCAAAACCAGAGAAGGACACGCACCCCACATGCACTTCTCTGCGCGCGCACGTGTGTGCGCGTGCACACACACACACATGCAGAAAAGAGAGTGAAAGAGAGAGAGAAAGAGAGAAAGCATGTGCATGTACTTTTACCATTCTTCTTCACTATGTTATTTGAAGTCTTAGGCAGAGCAGTAAGGAAAAAAGGAAAAGGAAAAAAAAAATCATCCAAATAGGAAGGAAGGAAGTCAAATTATCCCTGTTTGTAGATAGAATAATTTTATACTTAGAAAAACCTAAAACCTCGCTATTAAAAACTGTAGAACCAATACAAAAAAACTCAATAAAGTTGTAGGATACAAAATCAACATACTGTAAAGAACATACTAATACCAACATGGCTGAGAAAGAAATCAAGAAAGCAATATCATTCAAATAGCTACAAAAAGCCAACCAACGAACCAGCCAATCAAACGAACAAAAGCATAGGAATTAATTTAACCAAGGAAGTAAATTATCTGTACAATAAAAATTATAAAATACTGCCGGGCATGGTGGCATGCGCCTGTAATCCCAGCAGCTTGGGAGGTGAAGGCAGGAGGATTGCAAGTTTGAGTCCAGAGGCAGTCTGTGTAACTTAGCGAGACCCTGTCTCAAAAAGTAAAAAAATGGTCTGGGCGTGCAGCTCAGTGGTCCAGCACTTGCAGAGCATGCAAGAGCGAGGCCCTGGGTTCAACCCCCAGTACTGAAAAAAAAAAGAAAGAAAGAAAGAAAGAAAATTATAAAATACTTATGAAAGAAGTTGAAGAGGGCATAAAAATATAGAAAGACATCCCATATTCATTGATTGGAAGAATTCACATGGTGAAACTGTACATACTATCCAAAGTGATCTACAAATCCAATGCAACTCCTATCAAAGTAGCAATGACATTCTTCACAGAAATAAAAAAGCGATCCTGAAATTTGTATGGAACCATTTTTAAAAACCCGAATAGCTAAAGAAATCTTGAGCCAAAAGAACAAAGCTGGAAGCATGACAAGATCTGACTTCAAAACATACTACAAAGGGATAGCAGCTAAAACAGAAGGTACTAGCATAAAAACATGCACAGAGATCAATGTAACAGACTAGAGGACCCAGACATGCAACCAGATACAGCCAACTGATTTTGGACGAAGGCAACAAGAGCACGTCATGGAGAAAGGAAAGTCAGATAAATAGTGCTAGGGAAACTAGATATCCATATGCAGAAGAAACTAGACTCCTATTTCTCACTTTCCACAAAAAGCAACTCAAAATGGACCAAATACTTAAACGCAATACCCAAAACTACTGGAAGAAAATATAGGGGAAATGCTTTAAAATATTAGTTTGGGCAAAAGATTTTTTTGGAAAGCACAGGGAACAAAAGCAAATATTGACAGATGGGATTACCTCAAACTAAAAGCTTCTGTACAGCAAAGGATATGACCAACACAGTGAAGAGACAGCTAACAGAGCTGGAGAAAACATTGGCAAACTATTCATCTAACAACAAATTAATTTCCAGAATATACAAGGAACTCAAATATGTCAACTGCAAAAACAAAGGAACAAACAGAAATTGGATTTAGAAATAGACAAATGACCTGAAACAGACAGTCCTCAAAAGAGGATACACAAATTGCCAAGAGTATGATAAAATGCTCAATTACCTCTAATCATTGTTGTTAGGTGCCCTCGAGTCAGTATCCAACCCACAGCGACCCTCTTAGGGTTTTCAATGGCTGACTGTTTCGGGATTGCCTTGGGAGTGGATTGCCAGGTCCTTCTCCCATTTTTGCGGTGCTGGGAATTGAACTCAGGACCTCAGAGACTGCAGCGCAGCGCTCTACCAATTGAGCTAAACCCCAGCCCACCTCTAATGATGAAGGAAATGCAAATCAAAACCACACTGAGGTACCACCTTACTCCAGTCAGAATGGCTATCACTGCATAGACAAAAAATAAATGCTGGTGAGGATGTGGAGAAAGAAGGCTAGCATACGTAGTTGGTGGGAACGTAAACTAAGGTGGCAATTATGGAAAACAGTATTAGCATTCCTCCAAAATGACAAATTCAACTACCTTGTGATCCAGCAATCCTGCAACTAGGCGTATATCCAAAGGAACCGACATCAGCTTACCGAAGGAAAGCTGCTCCCTCATGTTTATTCTGGCACTATTCACAACAGTTGAGATTTGCAATCAACCTAGGTATCCATTCACAGATGGAGAAAGAGAATGTGATGTAACTACACAATGGAATATTATTTAGCCATAAACAGAATGAAATTCTCTAACCTGCAGCCCCTTGGATGGCACCGGAGGACAGTACGTCAGGCTCAGAAAGACAAATACTGCATGTTTTCACATTCATTTGATGATTACAAAGTTGATCTCAAAGGTGTAGAGAAGAGAAACGTGGTTCCCAGACCCTGGGAAGGGTGTGGGGGTGGGAATGAAGGAGAAAACATGGCGAACAGGTGTAAGGCATGGTTGGACAGGAAGAATCACTTCTAACATTCTATAGCACAGGGGGCTAAATATCATTGACAACAGGGAATTGAATATTTCCAAATAGCTCACAGAAAGGATTTCAACTGCTCCCAATACAAAAAGTTGATAAATATCTGTTGTTGTTGTTGTTAGGTGCCGTCGAGTGGGTATCTGACTCATAGCGACCCTTTGTACAACAGGGGAAACACTATTGTCAGTGCTTCTCTGCTGTTCCTAGGGTTTTCAATGGCAGATTGATTTTTGGGAGGGGGTTGCCAGGTCCTTCTCCCAAGCCTATAGCACCTGGTGTTCCCAGGCGGTCTCCCATCCAGGTACTAACCAGGCCTGACCCTGCTTAGCTTCCGAGATCAGATGGGATCGGATGCCACAGAGCTATAGCTGCAGGCGATAAATATCTGAGGTGCTAGATACGCCAGTCACCCTGGTCTGATCATCACATTGTATATACTGCTGTGAAAAGTCCCATTGCACCCCACACATATGTACAGCTACTACATGTTAATTGAAAATTACATAGACTATCAAAAGCCACCTGGGCTGGGATTTAGCTCCGTTGGTAGAGCGCTGCGCTGCAGTCTCTGAGGTCCCGAGTTTGACTCCCAGCACCGCAAAAATGGGAGAAGGACCTGGCAATCCACTCCCAAGGTAATCCTGAAACAGTCAGCCATTGAAAACCCTATGAAGGTCGCTATGAGTCGGATACCAACTCGATGGCACCTAACAACAACAACAACAACAACTCAAAGCCACCAATGTCACAAAATCCACAAAAAAGCAAAAAGGGATTGACTCAGACACAGCCCGGGGAGAAGTTCACGTGAAGACATAGGTAGACGCGGGTGTGAGGTGTCTCCAGGCCACGGAGGCCAGCAGCCTTCAGAGGCTGGCAGAGTCGAGGGAGGACCATCCACTGGGTCCTCCAGAGAGCCAGGAAGCCCACATCTATCCTTGGTCTCTGGAGCCCTGAGAGAATAAACTATTTCAGCCACCCCAGCTGCAGAAACTTATTATGGCAGCCACAGGGACTTAGTACAGACCCTACAGTTCCTCCTGATCCCTAATCCCGAAGGCCCTCAGGGGCAGAGACGTGTCCCTGGAGACCCAAGCCCATGGAGACTGGTGACAGTGTGCAAAATCAACAGGAAACTCCGCTCTAGGAGAACAAAGCAAGCAGCGTGACCGCGCACCTGAGGTCCACTGAGGCTTGAGGCTGCCGCCCATGGGAACCTGCGGGCTGCCCCGGCCACCTCTCCTGTGTCTGGTTTGACGTCATCTGTGACCGCTGGGGCGGTGCCGGAGGGCTAGGGCTCGAGAGGCCACCACACCAGCCGCTCCACATTAATATTTGATGGTGTTGAACCGCCTCCTTCAGGGACTGAGGCAAAGAGGCCATTACACGCGGGTAATAAGAGGCGCTGGGCTCATCAGTGACTCCCAGCCGGCGGCCCTGCGAGATCGACAGTGCCCTGAATAATTCATCCACCTGTAATGATTTGCTAGCCCTCTCGTCTCTCCTGCCGGAAAGAACCCAACTTCCTCCTCCCTTGGCAAACCAGCTCCATGTTCCGCCACACCATCCCGAGGCACGCACTTCTTGCTGGGTGGCCCAGGATTTGGCCTCAGTTACCCCAGCTGCTCTAGCGAAAGAGCTGTGTGCCTCACCTCCACCCCTCTACCCCCACAGGAGGTGCAGAGGGCAAGGTGATGTGGCATGGCCCCTGGAGTCTGTACCACTTACGTGCTCTGACCCTGACCAAGCTGCTTCCCCTCTCTGGGCTGTGGTCTCCTTATTCTGTGAGATGGAGCTAGGAGCCCCTCCTGCCTTGCCTGGCTCCCAGGGCTTGCTTTTTGGTGTTCTGCGTGGGTGTTTCTCAGCTTCTTCAGGGTGCAAGTCCCAGTATCAGCTGCGCTCATTTAACTGTTTCAGCCCGACTGGGGCAGGATGAACCTGTCCTCACCAGGTGGGCAGAAAGTGGGGAAGGCAGGTGGGCTGGGGCCTGGGTGGAGTCAGACGTCCATGCTGGACTCAGGTGTTCATTGCAGGAGGGAGCCTGGCAAAGGGCAAAGGGGAAGCCTGAGCAGGCTGGAGTAGGGTAGCTGTAACCCTGTGCCTATGGCAGTAAAAGTCATGTTGTGATCATGGTAATCGTGACAGCAATAACCTGGCGTAGCCCATACTAAGCAAGGGAAAATCCCTCCTCTAGTCCCACCAAGGGGCTGGGATTTAGCTCAGTTGGTAGAGTGCCGCCCTGCAGTCTCTGAGGTCCCGAGTTCTATTCCCAGCACCACAAAAATTGGAGAAGGACGTGGCAATCCACTCTCAAAGCAATCCCAAAACAATTTGCCATTGAAAACCCTATGAGAATCGCTATGAGTCGGACATGACACAATGGCACCTAACAACAACAGTCCCATCAAAGGTAGCTTTACGTTTTTGTTTTTGTTTGCGTTTTATGGTACTGGAGGTTGAACCCAGGGCCTCGTGCTTCCACGCTCTGCAAGTGCTGGACCACTGAGCTGTGCCCCCAGCCCATTTTTTTTACTTTTTGAGACAGGGTCTTGCTAAATTATGCAGACTGCCTCTGGTCTCGAACTTGTGATCCTCTTGCCTCTACCTCCTGAGCCACTGGGATTACAGGGGAGTGCCACCGCGCCCGGCCCAGCCCACTTTTTAACTTTTTGAGACAGGGTCTCGCTAAGTTATGCAGACTGCCTCTGTTCTCCAACTTGCAATTCTCCTACCTCCGCCTCCTGAGCTGCTGGGATTACAGGCGTGCACCACTGTGCCCAGCAGCTTTTATGTTTTTCAAAGTGCTTTTTCTGCCTGTATAATTCAACCCTTCCGGGGCTTCCTGTGGACCATGCACAACACCCATGGCCCTGCAAGGCCCCTCTTCTGCCTCGTCTCTTCTCAGACCTTTCCCCTCTTCCCTCCTCCTCTCCTTTCCCTGTGACAGCTGATCTTTCTGTTGCACAAAAATGGTGTAACGAGTCCCACTTGGGGCTCCAAAGTGTCTGCACCAGGAATTATCTCCCGCCCCCATCTTTCCCTGGGCCTTTTCAGCCTCCTGAAACCTCACTTCCTCCCAGAGGCCTTCCGCGATCACCCCTACAGTTGGCCCCATCCTAGCCATAGTTATTGCCGTAGCACTTCCTGTGCTCTGAGATCCCCAGTGCCACCTCTGCCTGCCTAGGGCCTGTGTACCCCCTGGGCTATAAACTCCAGAGGCAGAGAGCAGCCTTGGGTCTTGAGGAGACAGCCAGGCCCTGATAGCCTCAACTGAGTACTTGCTGCCGTTGAAATGATCCTGAGCAATGCCCTGACTCATCGGTGCTCATCCCAGGGCACCAGCTAGGCTCCAATCAGGAGCCGGACCCACAGAGCAAGGTGGTGATTGGAGCAAGGAGGGAGGGCGGTACGGAATGAAGAGAGCGGGAAGGAACACAGCGCCCCATGTTGGGTGGAGCTCTGAGGCAGGGCATCTGGGGCAGACCCACCCCTAAGGCAGGGCTGCCTGTCACCCCTGCAAGAGCTTTCCCCCCAAAGTGAGGAGACAGGTGGGCCCACCAGGCACGGCTTCCCTTGCTGACTATATGACTTGTTCAAGCTCATTGGCATTCCCGCCGCAGACTTTGTTATCTACAAGAGTCAATGAAAAGTTAACTTCCAGCAGCTTGCCTAGAAGATAAAATAAAATGGTTGGCTCTCGCAGATTAAGCGTGCAGGCAGGAGCACGCGCGCACACACACACACACAGACACACACACACACAGACACACCTCAAGCCAATACAAGCTGGTACAGGCCTCGTTGCTGTAAATTAATCATGAGGCTATGATTGTTACCTGTGGCTCCTCCCACCATGACTTGCTCTGGGCTTCCCCTGTCTTCATCCAGAATCGAGGCTGGCGTAAGATCAGCAGAGGGACCTGCAGCTTCTTTCCTGAAGTCGCTGGTGGGTCCCCAATCATCCTGCTTTTCATTTTTGTTTGTTTGTTTGTTTGTTTGTTTTTGTAGTGGGGATGGAAACCAGGGCCTTGCACATGCTAAGCAGGTATGCTAGGCCACGTTATTTTTTTTTTTTCTTCGCGGTACTGGGGGTTGAACCCAGGGCCTTGCGCCTGCATGCTTTGCAAGTGCTGGACCACTGAGCTGCACCCCCAGCCCATTTTTTTACTTTATTTGAGACAGGGTCTCGCTAAATTACACAGACTGCTTCTGGTCTTGAACTTGGCGATCCTCCTGCCTCTACCTCCCCAGCCGCTGGGATGACAGGTGTGCGCCACCGCGTCCGGCTATGTTTTTAAAGTTGCTTTAGTTTCCCATTGACCATTTGCTGTGGTTTGAATGCGCTCCTCCCCACCCAGTTCGTCTATTGAAATCTGAAATGTCCTGTATGAAGAGATGGGACCTTTGGAAGGCGCTGAAGTCACAGGGGCAGAGCCTTGGCCATCGGGGTAGATGCCCTGGTGAAAGCAGCCCAGCGATCTAGTCGGCCCCTCCCAGCGTGCAGGCAGGTGCAAGGCCCCGGCCGCACACCGATTCCACCAGTGCTGGGGTCTTGAGCATTCCAATCTCTCCATCTGTGAGAAATAAATTTCGGTTATTAGTAAGCCACTCCGTTTATGGCATTCTGTCACAACAGCCAGACGGTGCCGAGACAGAAGCCGGTGCCCATGAGGGAGACGTTCCTGGAGTGAGCACCCAGCAGAGTGGGAGAGGATTTGGAACTGGCCGAGGGGTGGGCACGGCGGCTGTGGAGGAGCCCGGGCTGCTGTGCAGGGTGCAGAGGGCTGCATGGGCGCTGGGGGCCGCTCTGTCCTTACAGAAGCCTCGGGGCCTGGCTCGGGGTTGGCAGGGATGGCAGTGAGGCCCCCCACTGCAGCGACTTGGGGCATTGGACAATGGGCGGAAGGCCATCCCTGCTCATAAAGTTGTGAAGAATTTCCCTGCATTGTGTCCGAGTCCTGGTGCCGTGAGCAGTGGGCCTGGGTATTTGATGAGGAAATTCCAAGCGCGGGGTTGAAGGAGTGGCCGGCCTCCCCCCACCGCCAAGGGGAACTGTGACAGAGAAAAATGATGAAGGAACCGAACTGTTATTCAAAGAGGAAGCGGGGTTAACATCTTGGAAAATAGTCTGTCCACATGAGAAGAGCATGAAGACCTGTTTGGGAGAGAGCACGAGTGTGGCCCAGGGACAGGCCGATCAGAACATCGGTGGCCAGCAAAAGGCAGGCGCTGGCCGTTGATACTGGGGTTACCAGTTAGTCATTCAAATAGGAGCTAGAAGCTTCCAGCCTGCAGAGATCTGGAACAGTGACCCGAGGGCATTCCAGACACTGTCAGGGCTGTCCTTTCCACCCCAAGCCTGGCGCACCAGAGCCATGGCAGAGTGTTACCAAGAAAGGACCGCCCTGTGCTGGTGTCCTGCCACGGACCCTGGTCCCCTCCCCACAGGCCACCACTGCTGGCCCTTCAGAACCCAGCTGTGGCTCCTACAGGCCTTGGCATGGCAGGCAAAGCCATAGTGTTGTGACTGCCTCCACCAAGATTTAAACAGGTTCCCCAGACAGCCCGGGAGCCTAGAGAACAATTGTGGGGCCAGAGCCCCCCAGAGTAATACCCACAGAACCCCAGGTATGAGGCTGCCCTGCCACCCCCACCAGGAGAGCTACTGGAATGGGGTCTTGGCTTGGGAGACCCCCTGGGCATGAGACTCCAGCCCGTGAGATGACAGCATGGGCTGTGCCCAGCTGAGCCACAGCCCTGTTCTGAAGGTAGAGAAAGACTAGTGTCTTCAGAAAAGAGAGTCTAGACCCTGTCATGGCTAAGGGGGACTCAGGGGGACTTGGGGGCCTCAAGATCGACTATCTCATTGCAATCCAATCACAGGTTTCCATGCCAAGTTAAAGGACCCTGTTCTCCACTGGTCAATGCGCTCACTTTCACAAGAAACTCATGGAGGCTGTGAATCCAATTGCTGCAGCTCAGCAACCTGCCCAATTAGATTGTGTGTTTGACCTTCAGCACCATCTGCCTGGCAGCTAAAAGAAACGAGATCTTCTCCTCGCTGCTGGGGAAGGGCGCTGGTCTCAGACGATGGCTCGAGCTGAGGACTGACGGTGTGAGCATGGCATTTTGTCTTCACAAGGGCTCGAGTACACGTGAAAGGACCCGTCCCTCACCAAACCCTGCCTGTCATCGTTCCTGCTGTGATGGTCAAGTCTGAGCCACTCCATCACAGCCAGCCACGGGTGTCAGGTGATGGGTTAGTTATGATGCCATGGAATTCATGGATGATGACCAACGTATCTCATTTTGCTAGGAGCTCAGTACTAGGTTCAAAGCCCAGAGGTGTGACCAACAGTCCCCAAATCCCACGGAGACCTGGGAACTCTCCTGGAACCAATTTACATCAGTTAGGGCCCAACCAGGAGGCAGGAATGTGGACAAGGATCGTCTAATGCTTAGAGTGGTTAATTATGCCAGGGACTGGCTAGTGAACAAGACACAGAATTCTAAAGAACAGAAGAGGGCAGGGGGAAGCAGCAGCCACTGCCCCAGGGGAGCCCTCTGCCTAGGCTGAGATCTAGATGGCATTGGAGGCAGAGGCTGTGCTTCATTGGAAGCCCATGCAGGGAGCTTGCTGGAAATCTGCCCTCTCAGAAAGTGAAGACACTTGCTCATTTTATACCATTGCCCCGTTCCTGAGTTCTGTTCATTGTATTATGAGTTTTCGTTTTTCCCAGTGACTACCTTTTATTACTTCCAATTATGTTCTGACAGCTGGTGCATCGCACGGCTGACCTCAGTGGGACAGGACAGCGAGCAGTTGAATTTCTTGAGTCATAGACTTCTGCAGGCGCACCCCAAGGTCAAAGCCCCTGTTGCCCCCAGACAACACCGTGGGGCACCCGGATCTGGGTGCATGAAAGTCCCACTCCAGCCCTTCAATCTCAGGTTCCCCTAGGGGTTTCTCTCTCCTCCCACTCCCAGCCTGGGGTCCTGCTCTAGGGAACAGGAGGTTGCCCCCCTCCTCCTTTCCTCTCCTGGGGCTGCCTTCACTGGCATCTGGGCCCCAGGGAGGGAACAGGCAAGGCCTGGCTTCCTTCCTGCCTGGGCTGTGGCATCCTGCCTTAGCTTTGATGCCCTCTGCCCTGGGCATCAGGATGTCCTGGGCTCCGACCCCCTCCCACCTGGAGCCGGGGAGTCTGCTCAGCCTTCCGTGGCACGCACGCACCCAGCAACTGACGCACATCCCCGCTGCACCAAATGGGTGGGGCTGGGCTGCCCCCACTCCTCTCTCTTCTCCCTCCTGCCTGGCCAGGCACGCAGCCTACAGCTTGGCAGCCAGCCAGAGGGGACAAGGGGGTGGCTCCCCTACTAGGGGACAGCTCCAGATCCAGGGGGCTCCAGGGCATCGTCCTCCATCCCCACTAGGGGTGGGGAGGTGGAGAGCACCTGCCACCCCCACTTCTGAAGCCCAGGGTGAGGGCCTGATGGTCACGGTGGCCAAGCAGCCATCTTTAGAAGCCATCTTGTGTCAGTTAGTGGGCCCTTTTGGGGAATGTTAGAAAGGGGGTCTTTGGGCCATGTTTTCCAGCTCTGAGAGGAGAGTGCCCTGACTGGATCCTTCCACCCACTGTGTGTTAGGGGGTCTGTTACCTCCCAGATGCAAACGAGGTCAGAGTAGCGTGGCGGTCACTGTGGGGCCTCTAGGGTCAGACTCACTGTGGGACCTTGAGCAAGTTCCTTCACCTCTCTGTGCCTTAGTTTTCTCACCTGTTAATGTTGTTGTTGTTAGGTGCCGTTGAGTCATGTCTGACTCATAGCGACCCTCATAGGGTTTTCAATGGCAGATTGCTTCAGGATTGCCTTGGGAGTGGGTTGCCACGTCCTTCTCTCATTTTTGTGGTGCTGGGAATCGAACTCAGGACCTCAGAGACTACAGAGTGGTGCTCTACCAACTGAGCTAAATCCCAGCCCCACCTGTTCATAGGGGTGATGAAAGTACTGCCATGATGAGCTCAGGTTCTTAATTGAATGTGACATTTATGAGCCCCACAGAACCATGCTTAGCGGTGCTGCCAGTCAGGAGATCGTCTGGAAGAGAAGCGAGAGACGGAGGAGAGCAGGGAGCCTTGGGGACCCTGAGCCAGCACCTGTGAGGTCAGCTCATGCCATGGAGTTGTGGCTGGTGCCCAGGAGGGGCAGGAGGGACCTGGCCAGGAGGAGCACCGAGCCCCACACGGCCTATACGAGGGCAGGAGAGGATGGGGCTTCTTACGGATGGGGAAACTGAGGCCCAGGGAGGCGCTGTGCTCTCCAGGCTCCACAGCGAGGACACCTCCGAGTCGGAATTGAAACCCAGGTCTCTGGCTCCCAGTGAGGCCCTCTGCTACTGGGGACCCATCCTGGGACTGCTCGGTCATGGGTGGCATCCATGGGTGGCGACTCAAGGCCCCCAGGGTGCCCAGGCCCCATGCAGCACACGCTGCTGGTTTGCCCTCACCTGCCTCCTGTGCCCTGTGGGCAACTCGTGACCAAGTCCCATTACACTCTGAACCTCACGCGGTGGGGCCTGTCACCCTCATGCTGGTGGAGGACCGGAGGGCATGGGGCTCAGAGAGGCCACACAGTGAGGGGATTGACCAGGAATTTGAGTCAGCACCGGAGAAAAGATGAGCCCAACCTCTGGCCTTTGGCTACAGGAGCCCTGGGGACAGAACGAGGGGTACAGAGGGTGAGACCCCCCCCCAAGGGAATTCTTGTGCCAACCCCGCAAGCCACAGGTGCTGCAAGTGGGGGGGGCAGGAAATGGGGCACCTTCCCTCCTGGCTGTGTTGGGGGGCCTCCTGAGGGGTCTGGGTGGGCAGCAGGGATCGCCTTCAAGGCGAGGGGGAGGGCTCTGGAGTGACATTTGCTGCCCACTGCTAATGATCAGAGCTGGAGTCAACGGAGCTGGGCCTCCGAGTAATTGCAGGGACCCGAGTCACAGCTGGCCCAGGGGTGATGGCCTCAGTTAATGAGGCAAACTGTCCTCTCAGGTCAGGGGCCGCCTGAGCCGCCCTGCGCCATCCAACTTTCAGCGGCTGCTTTTCAAGGTTCCAGAAAGCAAGAAGGGGGGGCAGAAATGGAAGGCATTGTTTTCATGCCTCTTACTTCATTTGCATAAGGTGAAAAATGTTTCCATAGAAACAACCAGAGTCTGTAATTTTTGAATAACGATTTCTACACAAAGCACAGCCTGTCTTTTTTTTTTTTTCCAAAGGGGAATTAAGAAAGTCTCCCCAGCGGCTCCCCCACAACAAAAGGCAAAGTCGCCCTGGCTGTGCACTGAGGGGGGGGCTGGGCCCCAGCCCCTGCCCACCCAGAGCCTCAGTTTCCCTTGCTTGTGAAATGGGGCGAGCGAGGATGGGGTTAGACTCAGTGCTGATCAGACCTCCTGCACAGGAGTGGGCGGGAGTGGTGGCAGACCTTGTTCTCTGGGACGCAGGAAGCCGGGGCAGTGTCTCACGAGCTTTCCCGGGGGCTGGGGCAGAGGGCTGGGACTGGGAACCCTCCTGGCTTCAGGGGAGCTGTCCCCGCTGGCCCTGGCCCCTGCCCAGCTGGTCTGCAACAGTCCTCACTGCTGCCCTGCCAGGCTCAGCAGAGCGGAAGGCGGCCACCTCACCCCGGCGCCTCTGCCCCCTAGTGGCCCAAGGGCACCATACAGCCGCTTGCCTGGGGCTCTGCTGGCCTGCAGCGTGGCGGCTTAGGGCTGGGCCTAGGGAATCACATCTCTCTCATCTCTCTCTCTCCCTCTCTCTCTCTCTCTCTCTCTCTCTCTCTCTCTCTCTCTCTCTCTCTCTCTTTCTGTCTCTGTCTCTCTTGGCTTTGGAGAGGGGAACACTGCTGGCCGCAGGGCTGGGAGATGTACCCCCAGGTCACCCTACAACTGGTCCTCTTCCCCAGGCCTCAGAGGAGATGAACCCCACAAATGGCCTGGGCGCAGGGGTCCGGGAGCCTCCTGCACCCTGGGAGGTGCAGATTCCCCGCCTGTCTCTGCGAATCTGCCTCATGCAGTCCGGATGGAAGAGGAAGCTGAGAGGCTAGAGTGAAGACCACCGAGTGTAGCCTGGGGACCCATCTGCTCCCCCACATCGCAGGTGGAGAAACCAAGGCCTGAGGAGGGGCCTGCATGCCCATGGCTCCTCCCCAAAGGGGCCCTGCAGTTTCTGTCCTCTGAGGCCATGGGCAGTGACCCGGGCAGCTGGGTGCTCTGTGTCCGCGAGGATGGCAATCAGGGGGTGTCATCCTCGGCGCCTGGGCCGCCTTTATTTGCCCTCCTCCTTTAACTGTGTTGAAATACTGTGCCGGGCCTGGAGCCGGGCAAGCAGAAACGCTTGGGCGCCTGCCTTAATTATAGCCGGAGGAGACTGGAGCACCGAGTCACGCGCGCCAAGCCACGGGCCGTCAGCTCCGAGGCAGACGCGGCGCCTTCGGACGTCCTTCCCCTCCCATTTTTAAGAACTACCTGTGAGATGCCTCCTTGATTAAAAACTAATGATGTCCCGACTGGGTGGGGGCCTCCGGAGGCGGAGAGTCTGCCCCCCACCTAGACCTCTGGAGCCCTCGTTCAAGGGCTCCAGGAAGGGCCCCCCACACCCCTGGACTCCAGGTTGCCTGGGTGAGTGGTCAGAGCTGCACCGTGAGGTGAGGCGACATGGCTTCAGACGCCCCTGGTGGGGAGCCCAGGCCACAGCTGGTGGTCTCAGAGAGTGCCACCATCAAGGACGAAGACCCTACCCCGCCAGAGGCTGGCCCATTCCCCTGCCAGGGGTTGCCGGGTTCCTGGACAGCTGGAAGTCAACCACCAGCTTGGGTCACAGTAAAGGAGGAATCAAGGTCATCCAGCACGGTCCCCTGAGTCCTGCCCCTGTGTCTCGTGGCAGGGCAACCCGTGGTTGTATGGGGTCGAGGCAAAATGGGGAAGCCTATGGGCCACACAGATGGGCACATGCCACGTTCTTGGGAAAGAACTCACCCGTAGACAGGTGTGACCTTGGCTAGGCTACTTCCCCTCGCTGAGCCTCAGTTTCCCTACCTATGAAATGGGCCATGGTAAGGATGAAAAGCGAGCAGGTCTGCAGCAGTCAGTTGCGGACTGAGTGTCCTCAGCTGGGAGGTAGCCAGGGAAGATGGGCTGCTTTCTTCCGCAGGTGGAGTCTTGGAGACAGCAGCTGCCCAGTGAGATGGGAAGGTTAGACCCGAAGGCCACTCTGAAATTGTGCGAAGCGGGCGGCCTTAGCGGTGGACGCCTCCCTGGCTACAAACTGCTGAGGGGCATGAGCGACCTAAGCCCTGTCCCTGTTTGGTGGCTGATGCAAATGACTGGCTCTTTAGTGAAACTCTAGGGCATTTTGCCCTGGAGTTGTGCCAGCCCCAGGGCATGCGCAGGACCCCCTGCCTTGTGCCGGGCTGCCCAGCCGAGAGTGGAGGGGCAGTACCTTAGAGCCTGGGTGGCAAGTGTGGACTTAATGTCTTCACCCCTTCACCCCCTTGTGAGATGGGGCTGTTCTGCCCACCTCAGGGGCTTCTTGGGGGGACTGAAGAGGTGAAGCCAGAGCCACCCAGCACCCGTAGGAGGCTCAGGCTTTCTGATTGGGTGGTGTTGGACCTCGGGCCCCATGGTCAGTGCCATCAGAGCAAGAGAGGCAGCCAGCACTCTGTGACACCTTGTCCTTTAGCAAGGGACATGGCCCACGCTGAGCAGTCCGCAGGCCAGAGGCTGTCTCCACCTATAGATGAGGACTGGGACTTTGAGGAGAGGAGGGAGGGAGCAGGGGTCTGGGGCGGGGAATCTGGGGCCTCAGGGCGTAGCCCAGGCCAAGGCTCCACACAAGGAGACAAGCTCGGCCCTCTGTCCCTCCATGAGGGGAGGTAGGGGGCTCATGTCAGGACTGTGGGTTTGCTCAAGGAAGGGAAGGTTGTCTTCAATCCCTTTCCATGGGCTGTGCAAGGGCCCTGCGGCCATCCCTGGGCAAGCCTGGGGGCAGCTGCCATGCTGGCCCCTCCCTGCTGGCCATGCCAGCCTTCGTCCCCCCTGGGCCCCGCACGCAGCTCTGCCGTCCTGGGAAGGAGACTCTAGGGGCCACGAGGCACCAATCAGCTGGTTCCAACCCCGGCCAAGTGGCAGGGCTGATTTTCCGTGCGGGAAGCAAAACCAACCCTCGGGGCTCTATTTTCCTGCTAAAGTGAAACATAAAACCTGGAACCCATCAGTTGTCACTGGGGACAGGGAGGACAAGGCTGCCTCACTGAGAAGACCTGTGTGGACAAGGTTGCCAGAGTGCGGGTCTGGGAACGGGGCCAGCTTTGCTCTGGGAAGCCCGGGCCTGGTGAACTAGGGGACTGGTCGCCTGGCTTTGGGCCTGCTGGAGAGGAGGAGGTGGCAGCCGCGAGCCTCAGCACAGTGTAGTGCACAGCAGGCACTCAGCAAATGCCAGGCCTGCGAATGTCCCTCAGGGACTCAGTTTACCAATGGGTCAAGCAACGAAGCTGCGGAGAGCAGTGGTTTTTATGGGTGCAGGGTGCTCACGAGGGCTGTCCTGGGGGTTTCTGAATTCCCATCGCCTCTTCGCCAGAAAGATCTGTTCTGCACCCTGGACTTCCGTACAAGAATGAACTGGGATGAAAGACGGTGCAACTTAAAAACGAGAAGACAGCCAGGTGCAGTGGCGCACGCCTGTAATCCCAGCGGCTTGGGAGGCAGAGGCAGGAGGATCGCAAGTTTGAGACCAGAGGTAGTCTGCATAACTTAGCGAGACCCTGTCTCAAAAAGTAAAAAAAAAAAAAAAAAAAACGGGCTGACGGTGCAGCTCAGTGGTCCAGCGCTTGCAGAGCATGCAGGCACGAGGCCCAGGGTTCAACCTCCAGTACCGCAAAAAAAAAAAAAAAAAAAAGAGAAGACAGGGAGATTGGGGAAGCCTGCGCCAGGGGCCCAGAGATGCCACTACCTGCAGCCTTCCTGCTCCGGGCTGCTGTTTGAGCGGAGCCCAGGTGGCCTGCCTGGGGAGGAGTGGGTGGCTTTGTAGGAAACAGCTGTCTTCAGGATGACCTTGAGCCAGCTGACACCGAGTTCAAGTTCCCACTGCCTTGCAGACAACCTCCGGGCTGCCAGCTCTGCCCTCAGCCAGGAGCACGGGGATCATCAGAATTTGGGGGGAGTGGAATGCAACTTGGGCTGGAATTTAGCTCAGTTGGTAGAGCGCTGCGCTGCAGTCTCTGAGGTCCTGAGTTCAATTCCCAGCACCGCAAAAATGGGAGAAGGGCCTGGCAATCCACTCCCAAGGCAATCCCGAAACAGCCATTGAAAACTCTATGAGGTCGCTATGAGTTGGATACTGACTTGAAGGCACCTAACAACAACAACAACAATAGAATGCAACTTGATCAACACTGGCCCTGCCTGGGAACAGCCTGACCAGGTAGTTGAGCGACAGCCCCAGGCCACCTGGGCTCCACCAGACTTCCCTATGTCCCCTCCCCTGCGTCCTCCCAAGCCCTGCCCCCTGCTCTGGTTCCCATCCCCCTTCTTGCCCCTGCCCTTCCCCTTGCCTCCGCCCCTGTTGTTGTCCCCACAGCCTCTTCCCATTCCCTTTCACCAGGTGAGGCTTCGGTTCCCACCCTGTCCCCAAGATTCCTAGTTTACCTCAGACGATACTTTCCAATCAGACCAATTCTACTTCCATTCAGATGACCCCTCGTCTACCCAGACAGGATTTGCCTTCAAAGCTGACTTTACTTTTGGTCCCCAGCAGCCTTTGCCTAGCTTCCCCTCACCCTGTTATCAGCAGCCGGCCCCTGTGGTGCATAGAGGTTTCCCATGTTATCTTGTTCAAGGCCCCTATCTGCCCAAAGGATGGAGAACCAGGCCACCAAAGGGTCGGACCCCAGCCCACCCACAGTCAAGGCCTCAGCAGACTGACCTCAGCCTTTAACCTCCTATGGACTTAGACTGTGTGGGCTGACTCTCCGTTTCCGGTAGCACAGCCTACACACTGACCTTGCTAACTCAAGCCCTCGTAGTCCAGGCGTGGACTTCTGTTTGTTCAGTGCTGTTACCAATAAAGACAGGAAAGAACATCTGACCCTTGCCAATCAGCTCTTCTTCCTGTGGGTGACCAAACTTTATTCTTGCTTCCCCACTCCCCATTCTTTTTACCTTTTGGTAAAAATAAAATTCAAATACAGAAATTAAATTAAAAACAAAAAAGAATTGGGGGGGAGTGACTCTTTCCCCATCAAGGACCTCTGGAAAGACAGGATAGACTGGGTGGCCCAGTTCCTCAGTGTACCCAACTGTGAAATGGGTATGATAGGAGTACATCTTCGCAGAGCCGCGAGGATCAGGTGAGATGGGGGTGGCTTGGCATGTGGGAAAGGCTTGAGGTGTCATGGAGACGGTTGCCCTTATTCACATCATCATTAATAGCCCAGACTTCTTTCGGCTTTTCCAGGGACCCATAGGGAATCGGCCTTGCTCCAGAGTTATTTGCTCGAAATTGTCTTCAGAAGGGAATCAAGACAAGGGACCCAGAGAGATCGAGCTAGCAGCAGAGGCGGGACTGGTTCCCTGCGTCGCTCACCCACAGGGAGTTCTTTCTGGCTCCGGGGCCACCTCTGTAAACTTCAGAAGAAATAGGCCATGGCCCGCAGTCTGAGCCCGGGAAGAAAGCCACGGCGGCTTTGATATGTCAACCTGGGGGACAAGTTGATCACAGGGATCTTGGGTGCTGCTTTTTGCCCGAGCAAATAACTCTAAATGATGCTCTTCAGGCTCCCTCCTAATGCGAGGGGTGTTTATGACTTTTTTTTTTAAGGGCCTCATCAAAGAAAATGCAATAATGATGCTCCTCACTTAACAGCGGTAGTTTAGAAGGGATGAATTATTCACATCTGAGATGAAACAGGGACACTGCGAACTGGGCCAGCTGAAGCCGTCCCTTTCCTTGGGATATTTTTATCTTCCTTCGCAGCCTTTCATCTCGGGAGACGCGTGCCTGGGAAAGTACGGGGAGCCCATCGCGCGGAGCCCACGCTGGCAGAGTGTCAAGCCAGAACTTCTAGGCGCTCGCTCGGAGATTCCTCGGAGAGGACAAACTGAAGGAACTCCAGGCAGGGTGGGAAACGGGGCAGAGCCCTTCGAACGAGGACGGTCAGGGGGTCCGGAGTTCCCCGCTTCTTCCTTTTGGGGATCCCTTGAAGCCTTGTTCCCCATGGTGGTCCTGAGGCACAACGGAGCCATGTTCCCCTTTATCTTCCTGGCACTTGGCTATTGTTCAAGCAGTCACGTGCAGAGCTCCTGGGGAGAAACAAGAGGATTCCATGCGGGGGGGTGTGGCACGGCCTGGCCTGTGGGAGGAAAGGGCCCCCGGCCCCCGTCAGGTGTGGCCCAACTGGGTCCCAAGCCCTGCAGGCCATGCCAGGTGCACATTGTCAGTTGCGTGTGTGACCATTTGCTTTAAGAAGCTGTCCAATATGGCAGCCACGAGCTACAGAGGTGAGGGGCTGACGTCTGGGCATGTCAGCAGCACACTGGACCTCAGGCTCAGCGCTGAGGCGAAGTCTCCTAAGAGACCTCATCGATGTTCTCATATCGGTTGCATGTTGAGATGGTGATATTTGGATTACAATGAGGTTATTGTTGTTAGGTGCCGTCGAGTCGGTGTCCGACTCATAGCAACCCTACCTACAACAGGTGAAACTCTATTGTCAGTGCTTCTCTGCTATTCATAGGGTTTTCAATGGCTGATTGTTCTTTGGGAGTGGGTTTCTGGGTCCTTCTCCCAAGCCTATAGCCCCTGGTGTTCCCAGGCGGCCTCCCATCTAAGTACTAACCAGGCCCAACCCTGCTTGGCTTCTGAGATATGATGGGATCGGACGCCATAGTGGTACAGCTGCAGGCACAATGGATTAAATGAACTGTATTACTCAAATGAATTCATCTGGTTGGTTCACGTTTGAAAACGTGGTCTTTAGCAAACAAATTGGTCCCAGTGGCTCCCTGCTACTTAACAGGGTGGTTCTTGTCTAGCAAGGAGCCTGTTAGCCAGTGGCTTTCTCTTGATGCTGACAATTTAGAAGACCTCCATTCTTCCTTTTTATAATTGCTCCGTGTTTTCGAAGTTTTTGTAGTTCCTAAGAGCAAAACTAGCCTCATTTGCTTCATATCAGACAAGGCACAGCTACTACTTATAATGAGTCTCCAAGCTTGTCGGGAAGAAGGCGTGGGCTAAGCAGCTGCCCTGGAAGCATCTGTGTTGGCACCTGTGCTATGGAACAGGCTCAGGGAAGAGCAAGAGAGTGGGGTGTTTTGAGGATGCCAGAGGTTAGAACTAGGGCTCAGCATTCCAGTGCACTGGGACCTGGCAGGCAGGAAACCGAATGCGGGGTTATTGTTGTTGTTGTTAGGTGCCATTGAGTCGGTATCTGACTTACAGCGACCCTGAGTACAACAGGCGAAACACTACTGTCAGTGATTCTCTGCTGTTCCTAGGGTTTTCAATGGCAGAATGATTTTTGGGAGTGGGTTGCCAGGTCCTTCTCCCAAGCCTACAGCACCTGGTGTTCCCAGACAGTCTCCCATCCAAGTACTAACCAGGCCTGACCCTGTTTAGCTTCCGAGATCTGGCAGGATCAGTTGCCACAGGGCTATGGCTGCAGGCTAAATGTGGGGTAATGGGAAACTTATCAGTGAGACACAGGAAGTGGTTTCAGTGATGGCTTTGGGCCAATGTTGTTGGTTGGTGCTGACAAGTTGGGTCCAACTCATAGCGACCCTATGTACAACAGATGAAACACTACCTAACACTGCCAGGCACACAACCTTTTCTTTGTTTAAGCCAAATGTTGCAGACACTGTGTCAATCCATCTAGTTGAGGGTTTTCCTTTTTTTCATTGACCTGCCGCTCTCCCAAACATGATATCCTTCTCCAGGGATTGTTCTCTCTTGACTACATGTCTAAAATACATCAGACGCAGTCTAGCCATCCTTGCTTCCAAGGAGCACTCTGGTTGAACTTCTAGGACGGATCTGTTGGTTGGTTTGGTAGGCCATGATATACTCAATGTTCGTCTCCAGCACCATTGCAGGAGTCCATGACAGGAAGCTGTGTCCTCCTGCTGGGGGCCAGCGGGACCTGTCCAGCCATCCATCAGCATCTGAGGAGTGGAGGCTCCTCTGGAGTCGGGGTGTCAGTGGTGGTGAAGGGGGGCTGTACCCCAGTGTTACCACCTGTCCTGGGGAGTTCTCTTTCCTGAGACCTCCACCCACCTGAAGCTGGGTCCTTGTCTTGGTCGAGGAAAAGAATTTCAGGATGAGGCAGAGAATGAAGCTGGATTTAGTGTTTATTAAATCAAGGGCATCTGCAGCCATAGCACCCTGGCATCTGATCCTGTGTGAGCTCAGAAGCTAAGCAGGAGTGGGTCTGGTTAGTCCTTGGATGGGAGACTGCCTGGGAAAACTGGGTGCTCTAGGCTTGGGAGAAGGACCAGGCAACCTACTCCCAAAACAATCAGCTATTGAAACCCCTAAGAATAGCAGAGAAGCGCTGACAATAGTGCCAGGCATGGCACAGTGTCAGGTAGTGTTTTGTTCTGTTGTACATAGGGTTGCTATGAGTCAGATTCGAATTGATGGCACCTAACACCAACACCAACACCAACACCACCACCAGATAAAGGATAGGAGGTAGGTATGCCTCAGAAGGAAGTATGGGTGTGTAGAGAGAGGCGCCCCTTAGGAAATACACTGTGTATCCGAGACACGTATGCAGGTCCCTGCATCCATGAATCAGGGGCTTTGCTCCAGCGGCAGATGCCTGACATAGATTGGCAGATAGGAAAGGGTGCACCGTTTGAATGCCTGGACTGGGATAGCGGAGGAAATTCTTATTACATCCAGTCACTAGGAAACCACCTAGGCCTGCTCTCTTTAATTATAGCCCATAATCTGGTTCTGCGAGTTTCTCAGAGAAGCCCAGGATTCCACGCAGGCGGTTCTCACGGCCGCTTTCCTTTTTCGGTTGTGTTGGAATTCTCCACTGATAAGACTCAGAACCGATCCCAGGGTGAGAAGCCCTTTCCTTCCCACGTGCCCGCAAACTTTCCCTGTCTCTCTATTCTGCCTCAGGACCAAGGTCGAGTGGCTCCTGGGAAAAATGCCCAGGCTCCCCCTCCCGGTCAATGAGATTGACACAGCCAGCACCGGCTCAGTACGCGCTGTTTCCCACACTTGGCGCCTGCTAATTCACCTATTCCTCACATACAATCCTGGGGCATGGGAACTGTCGGTGTCCTCATCTCACAGAGGAGGAAACTGAGGCACAGAGCCCCGAAGTAGCTGCTCTGGGTCCCCGCTGGTAGGACAGGCCCTTTAGTGAGGCGAACTTACCCGACCCGGCCACCAGGGGCGCTGCACAGCAACCTAAGCCCTGGACTAAGGCCGCCAGCAGAAAAACAATGGGAGGCCCCTTTTAAGAGTTTTTCCCTTTCTTTCTTTTAAAAGGTGAAATCCATTTTGTGTTTTATGTAACTCGGTGCCGGCAGGGTGGAGGGCAGGAGCTGACGCGGCAGTGGATTTGGGGTGCTACTCACAATGCGGGGCCACGGGGCCTGAGAGGGAGCTCCTCCTCCCACGCCCGCCTGTGGTTGGTTTTACTGTTTGCAATGCGCTGGGCTCTGTGGGTCCTGAGCCTGGGTGCTGAGTCCACACTTGGAGGACAGCTGGCACGCACAGGGACTCGGGGCAAGACGGCCCTGTCTATGTGCAAAGTAGGAGTTATCAGCAAACCTGAGTTTCCGGGGGCTCTTCTGCTAGCCCGTGGAGCCTCTGCTTTCTGGCTGTGTGAATCCAGACAAGCTACTTCTGTGAGCCTCAGTTTACCAAACTGGAAATTGTGTGTAAGAACCCCTTCCGTGGGACCAGAGTTTGCGAGGGCTCTTCCGCTAGCCCGTACAGCCTCTGCTTTCTGGCTACGTGAATCCAGAATCCATAGGGTCAGTATGAGTAGGACCCGACTCGTTGGCACCGAACAACAACATTGGTCCAAAACCGTCACGGAAACCACTTCCTGTGTCTCACTGATAAACTGCCCACTACCCCGCATTTGGGTTCCTGCCTGCCAGGTCCCAGCACACTGGAATGCTGAGCCCTAGTTCTAACCTCTGGCATCCTCAAAGCACCCCACTCTTTTGCTCTTCCCTGAGCCTGTTCCCATAGCCCAGGTACTTCTGTGAGCCTCAGTTTCCCAAACTGGAAATTGTGTGTAAGAACCCCTTCTTAGTGGGTCTGCTCAAATGCAAAGGGATAGCACAGCGTAGGGGTCAAGTGAGCAGAATCTCCCATTCTTTCTTTCCGCTCAGTGCCGCCTCCTGCCCACCCTCATACCCCAGGACCCAGGCAAAGTCTGTCCTGGCCCCACATCCTCTGGGGACGCAGGGAGTTCTTTACTGCGCATGACCAGCCGTTCCTCTGCCCCGGTCAAGGCCGAGTGGGGCCTCTTGCTTGCTCGCTCCCCACAGGGCCCCTCTTCTTTCCAGGCCAAAGATGGCCTCAGCCTTCTGCACGCCAGCACGAAACCCCTAGCGTCTCCGCGTGCTGGCAGGCTCCACTCGGGGCCTCCGCACCTTTCAGAGGGCTGCTGGGCTTGCGACATCCCGCCGCTCCTGAGTGTGTCAATCGCTCCACCCAGCCACGTAGACAGGCCGTCCTTCCCCCAGCTCTCGGCGGGAGGCTAGCTGTCCTCCAGCCGGCTCCTGTGGCCCGTGTGAGTTAACACCTCTCCCAGGGCACCGTGGGCTCTCTTCGGGGGCCGAGTCCACATCCAGTGACATCTGGCAGAGAAGGAGCTGTAACAGCGCGCTCGCTGGTGAGGCAGCGCCTCCAATTAGGGAACAACTAGATTTCTCTCAGTAGGACGGGGAAAGTCATTCTCTGGCCAAGAGAGTTTAATCAAAATGTTTTATGCAAGACGTATCCCTGACCCTGACAAATCTTTCCCCTCTCGCTGGAAATTAAACAAATATATTGTCAGCGCGGATTCCAATGAGCGCATAAACAGATGCGGGCTGTGCGGCTGTGGGGCTATGGGGCTCCCACAGACTCGGATGAGCAGGGAAGGGGCTGGAAGCTTCGAGGTGTCCTCTGGGCTTTGAGCGGCTCCCGCCTCGGCTGGGGCCTCGGGAAAGCGATGGCTTGCTGCCTTTTCCGTGGCGTCTCTCTGTCTCCCGCCTCCGGAGCGGTGGCCTCTCCTGCCTCGTGGCCCCGCGTTCCGAGCAGCTCCCTGACTCCACGGCTGTGCCAGCGCCTGCCCCCCGTCCTGTGGGCATCTGCTGCAGCATCTGTCTCCCCTGGCAGGCTGCATCCCATTTGTCATCGCACTCTGGGCACGCAGGACAATGCCTGGCACCCAGTGGACCATGAACAACTGTTTGGGGGAGGACAATGGGGGGGTGAGGTTCATGGACAGCCCACAAGGAGGCCAGCTGCAGGGTGCAGGGGCTCTGTTGCAACTCTGCCAGACTGAAATTCCACAAGGCTCAGTTTACTAACCGGGAAAGTGGACATGGCGACAGCTGGTATCCGCCCCGGTCGCAATGAGAAGTGAATAAGGAGTGGACACAGCTGGTGTAGGCGGGGCGTGGGGTGCAGGACGGCAGTGGGTGCTCTTGTGTTTCTCAAGAAGCAGCACCCAGCGCCGAGTGCCTTGATGGTGGTGCTGTGGGACGAGAAAATTGGGGGGAGTGGGGTCAGGCCCATTCCTTCCCGGAAGGGGGGGCTTCTAGGCTGGCTCTCGAAGACAGAGAGACCAAGGCCCAAAAGGTCACTCAACTGATGTCACCTGGTGGTCGCTTCTCAGGGCAAAGCAGGCTTGCCCAGGGCCCTGTGGGTCTGACCCCAGAGTGTTCCCGACTGTGCTTCCCCCGATAGTCCTGGGACCCTATAGATTTGTGGGTCCTCATATAGACCTTTCCACTGGCGGCTGGAAATTCATCTGGGGGATAGAAAATTCTAGTCCCTGACCACCAGCCTGGGGCTTCTGGCTCAGGAGCGGCAGGGGGTACCTCACCTCTGTGTTTAGGACAAACATCTCCGGGGATTGTGGTGCCAGGAAGCGCAGGGGTGTGGCGCATACATCTGAGAAATGGCTGTCCATGGAGGGCTTCAGTGACGTGGGTACGCAGATGCATCCGGACAGCAAACTCGGGGCCGGAGGCAGGATCCCAATAAAATCAGCCTGCTGGGTCTGTGTCCCTACTCGTCCAGCCTTTCCCATGGCTTTGCTTGGGGTGAAACTCAGGTTGTCGGGGGGCAAGGATGCCCACCGCACAGGTCACGTGCTGTGCCCGGTGACGCTCCAACAGATCCCCACCCAGGGCCAGGATGTTGTCCGACCTGCTGCACAGAGACAATGCACATTCCTCCATTTTTATGGTCTTGTTATTTCCGAGGCAAGAGCTCTGGGGTGGGCAGCTGTCATCCACGAAGGCATGGCAGAGTGATGGATTCCAGGGTCACACAGGTCGGTGGCCTCCTGATATTCCTGATGAAGGAAAGAGAAACGCTTAGGATCACAATGGTGCCTCTCATTCCCCCATCCTCAGCCTGTACCCCCTGCTCCTAGATGTCTCCCCACCTTATGGCTCTCTGTCCAGCAGCCCCCATGGACAGTGGCTTCCATCATGTGTCTGAACAGCAAATGCCATCGGGGCAATAGGTGGCGGTTGGAGAGGAGCCCAAGCATGAGGGCCGAGGACAGGGTAGAAGGCGTCGTCCCCGTCTCTCAGCTGAGTAGAACGAGGCTCACAGAGATTTGGTGACTCCCCTGAGGCTGGGGCAGGGGCCCTGGCTCCCCAGCACCTGCCAAGGCCCTGAACTACCTTGGTGGCCCACGTGGCCCCAGCCCATCTTGGCCACTTTGACCTGCTTTGTCCACTATGAGTCTGCGAGTGGGAATATTTGAAGAGCTGTGCTTTCAAGTTGGAAGATGGGAAGTCCCCGGCCTTCTGGCACAGGAGGGAGACTGAGGCAGGAGGGGGCAAGGGACTGACCTGGCTCAGGGTGGGGCCGGGACCCTCCCTAGGCATTAGAGCATCTAGGCCAGACATGGAAGCCTATGTGGTTATTAAGAAGAGGTGGCCAGCCGGGCGCGGTGGTGCGCGCCTGTAATCCCAGCAGCTTGGGAGGCAGAGGCAGGAGGATCGCAAGTTCAAGACCAGAGGCAGTCTGTGTAACTTAGGGAGACCCTGTCTAAAAAAGGAAAAAAAATGGGCTGGAGGTGCAGCTCAGTGGTCCAGCACTTGCAGAGCATGCAAGCGTGAGGCCCTGGGTTCAACCTCCAGCACCGAGAAAAAAAAAAAAAAAAGAAGAGGTGGCCAGGTACCCCTCTAAAATGATCCTGGGCACTCTAACCCATTCCAGGAGGCCATGGGGCCCCGACCCTGGGTTTTCCAGGCCTCGTGAGGTGCGTCCATTAGGCATGGCACAGATGCAGGGCTGTGGTCGGCCCAGCGCAGGAAGAGTCCAGCATTCCTCCAAGGCGGGCGGACGTGGGGATTAGCCCTCTCTTCCCCAAGCCCCTGTGCCAGCTCTCATTCCGTGGAGACTCTCCTGGTGGCAGTGCCAGGCAGCTGGGCTCCCACGGAGGGGGCCCTTGGCATGCATGACCCCAGCAGCCGAGGATGGATTTTCCCAGGGCCTGTCTGGCCTGCCCCACCACCAGGCCAGTTGGGTCCCCTCCTGGGATGTGGCTTATCTGTTCTGGGCCTGTGCCAGGTGGCTCAGCAGCTGGCCCAGGGTCGGGGGTGCCAAGGAGGGGACGGGGCTTCCGGCCTCCCCATGGGAGGCTGTGAGGTAAGGCATCTGAGGGTCCTGTTCTGAGGAGGAAATGTTGAAGTGGAGAGAGAGAGACAGAAGAGACACCCCAAGACAGAGAGGGGGTAGCGCAGGGAAAGGGCGGGGGCCAGGCTCAGACGGGTGCCCGGGGCCACCCAGGTCCACAGGATCCCTGCTGTACCTTCCTTGAGTACACACGCATGTCACAGGCTCAGGCTGATAGGCACCCTCCTGCCCTTGCACTGGCCTGGGAGGCATGGGGCTGACCCGAGTCCCCAGCTGCTGGGGGACTGTCCCATCAGCAGATGTCAGCAGAGGAGCAGATTTCCCAGGGCACAGCCAGGGCTGGGGCCCCGCCACAGAGACCGGAACTCCTGGGCCTCCCCCCGCAGCTCGGGCTGGGTGCAGAGAGGCTGAGCCCGCGAACATGGCACCCCCTCCCCCAAGTCCTTCTCAGTAGGTCTGTGCTGTCTCCGGCCCCTCTGGGTCATGGTGCCCTGTCCCCCAGGAGCCCTGTGTCCTGGGATGTTGGGGGCCCAGGCTCCTGCCCCTGAGCCCTCTCCTCTCAGAGAAGCCACCAGCCACGGAAGAGCCAGTTGTCCCCCACGAAGCCCCAGCCCTTTCCTGTTCCTCCCGGGGGGTGGCCGCTGCATGTGGGGGCTGATCACAGGGGGCCGGCGGGGGCCCCTGAGTCCTGACCCCCTCATCCCACTGCTGCCTAGCTGCTCTGACGCTGGCAGCAGAGTCTGGATGAGGGTAGGTGCAGCCTGGGGCCAGGGGTCGTCCGTGAGGCGTGGGGCTCTGTCGCAGGGGGAGCTGTCTCCAGGGCAGGACCCCAGCCCACGCAGCCTCCCCACCCCCACCTGAGCCTCTGCCCTAGGGCGGAGCCTCTATGAAGGACCCCAGCATGGAAGTGGCTCACAGTCCCTTCTCCAGGCCAGGTCAGCCCTCTGCCTTGTGGACAAAGGATGCAGCGGCCCTGGATCCCCCACGGCCCCCAGACTCACCCCGCTTCTGGCCCCTTGGTCCTCGCAGGCGCCCCCCTGCCCTGCTTCCTGGAATTTCAGTCAGCCTGATAACAGGGCCTCACATCCTGGCCTTCCAGGCAGGCTGAGGCCTCCACCCCGCCTCAGCTCTTCCTTAAGGCTCCCTAGGCGCGATGTGAAGACTGCCTTCCAGAACGTTCTTCAGCAGAGCGTCTCCGGGTAAAGCAAAGTGTCTGGGGATATCTCCTGTGCCCATCCGCCTGTGTCCCGTCTCTACCGACGGGTGCAGGGGGCTGTGCTGAGACGCAGCGTTCACACAGTGGAGCCCAGGGCCTCCTCCCAGCACCTCCTCACCCACCCGAGGGCTGTGTTCCACTATGACCCTCCATCTCCTCCTTTTCTACTGGACAAATGCAGGTTGACCCTCCCGGTCCTGGGGAGGAAGCACTTAAATGTATGCTGCCCAGCTGCCAGGGACAGAAGAGGGGCCCAGGGGACTTGTGGAAGGCTCCCCAGAAGAGGTGACACTGGAGTTGGGTCCTGAGGGGTAAAGAGGAGTTTAACGAAGCCGGGCGCGGTGGCGCACACCTGTAATCCCAGCGGCTCGGGAGGTGGAGGCAGGAGGATCTCAAGTTCCAGACCAGAGGCAGTCTGCGTAACTTAGCAAGACCCTGTCTCAAAAAGCAAAAATAAAATAAAATAAAATAAAATAAGATTTAAAAATGGGCAGGGTGCGCAGCTCAGTGGTCCAGCACTTGCAAAGCATGCAGGCACAAGGCCCTGGGTTCAACCCCCAGGACTGAAAAAAAAAAAAAAAAAAAAGAGGAGTTTAGCAGGCGAATGAGGTGTAAATGGCATCCTGGAAGGAGGAAAGAACATTCTGCGGTGAAGAGGAGGCCAGGCCCCCAGTGCTCTGCTGGCAAAGCCCCGGGAGGGATTTGAAGACCACGGACAGCTGTGACTCCAGAGGCTGGAGCATAGCTCTGCTGTGGCCTCCTGCCAAGCCCAGGGCCTGGTGTGTGCCCACTCCCCTGGCACACTCCACCTGCCTTCCACAGACCCCATGTTGAATACCAGCTGACACTGTCCATGTCGATGGGCTACCACACAATGCTTCAAAACCTGTGTACCTTGGTGACGTTTAAATCTGATTAGCCAGGCTGGGTGCAGCAGTGCGCGCCTGTCACCTCAGCTACTAGAGGCGGAGGCAGCCTGTGAAACCTAGCGAGACCTGGTCTCAAAATAATAAAAATTTGCCAGGCATGGTGGCGCACGCCTATAATCTCAGCGACTTGGGAGGTGGAGGCAGGAGGATCGCAAGTTCAAGACCAGAGACAGTCTGCGTAATTTAGCAAGACCCTGTCTCAAAAAGTAAAAAAATGGGCTGAGGGTGCAGCTCAGTGGTCCAGCACTTGCAAAGCATGCAAGCGTGAGGGCCTGGGTTCAAGTCCCAGTACTGAAAAAAAAATATATATGTATATATAATAATAATAATAATAATAATAATAATAATAATAATTTTAAAAGGGCCCAAGTGTGTGGCTCAGTGGTGGCGTGCTAGCCTAGCATGCAGGAGGCTCTGGACTAGACCCCAGGAGTAGAAAAAAAAATTCAGGTGAAACATATCCATCTCCTCAAACACTTAGCGACTCCCACATCCACCACACCCTGGCCCAGCCCAGGGCTGTCTGTCGATGATTGGTTTATTGCTTAGGCTCCTGGGCCCGAAACTCATAAGCAGGCTTCCCATCCCCCTTACAAAATGCAGCTCTAGGGGGTCTGGCCACGTAGCCATGGAGGCTGGGGTCCGAAGACTGATGGCCACACAGGCTAAGGGAGGGTTAAACTGGGGTGGGGGTGCTTGGGACACTGCGATTGGCTGCCAGGGGAAGCTGGGACTTTAGCAGTGGCTCCTGGTGGCCTGTCCTAGCTGCTGCCTCTGTGAGAGCTGGGAGTGGGTCCCCTGCCTCTCTGCCCACACCCAGCAGCCCTCAGCTCAGTGTCCCCAGCGGTAGGATTATCGTGGCAATGGTCACCAGATACAGCCACCTGAGACGGTGGCGGACCTCTGCCCCCAGCCTGCAACCCCCACTACTCTTTTTTTTTTTTTTCAGTACTGGGGTTGAACCCAGGGCCTCACGCCTGCATGCTCTGGCGGACCACTGAGCTGCAATTTTTTACTTTTTGAGACAGGGTCTCACCAAGTTACACAGACTGCCTCTGGTCTCGAACTTGCAATCCTCCTGCCTCTGCCTCCCAAGCCGCTGGGATTACATGCGTGTGTCACCGAGCCTGGCTTTACCAGTCTTTTATCTTGAGCCAAGTTGGCTCTGTGGGGACCCTCCCTGTGCCTGGCACCCTGACTTGTCCTTGGGCTACTTAGAGTGCACTGGTTCCTCCTGCACCCCTTGCCTCAGTTTCCCCAATTGGCAAATAGGGACGGACCCCCTAGGCAGACTTTGCCCTGCACACCGCCTGCACCTTTGGGGCCAGTAGTGCGTCGTAACTGCATACTTCCTTTTCTGCAGGAAAGCAGCTCTGGGCACGACCTGGGTTGCTCTTTTTAGGGGTGCGATCTCCCCGCGGCAGCAGACCCGACTCGCCACCCTCCCGGGGCTGCTCGCCCGCGGCCCGCAGCCCCGGAGCGATTTGCTTTCATTATGAAGCTGCGGTGAAGTCTGTTTGCAGAAGGCCCCGGCTCCTCGGCTGCCTGGACTGCGGGGAAAATTTCCCTTAATTATTTTTTTATAGCCTAAGTTTTGTGTGAGAAGCTTTGTTATTATCCCTGCCTCGCTTGAGAGTCATAAGCCCTCAAGAAGAACCATAAATAAAACTTTACTTAATATTCTAAGTCTGCGCGATGGGCTGATGGATGGGGCAGGTGGCCCCCCCAACTCTGGCGCGCGGTACCCGGCTTTCTGCCGGAAGGCAATTACTTTCAGCTCCTTGTAATCAGAACCACTTCCTGCCTCTGCATTTTGTTTTTCTAACTTTCTCATTTAAAACCGAGATGGGCAACATTGTATTCCATTTGTATTGTGTCGGCCGAGATTACTTGGGGCGCTGCTCTGCGCAGGGCCGCTGGGACGGCAATATTTTACCCTGAAATCCGCCTTTGAAACATTGAAGTGCGACAGCGGCAGAGACAGGGCCATGATTTGATCCCCAGATTCTGAAGCGTTGGGGACAAATGCCTGGCAGTGGAATTAATTTTTCTTGAGCACTAGAAGAGCTATAACTTTTCCCTCTATTATTTCAAAATCTGCAGGCTGACTCTCCCAGGGCCTGAGCTGCTGCCAGGAAAGTAGAAACAGAAGTACAGTTGAGGACACCTGATCTCTTGATGCTCTTTGCCAGGGTGTGCTGTGTGACCCTCCACAAATTCCTGACCCTCTCTGGGTTTCAGTCTCCTTGCCCAGAAAATGATGAGTCAAGAAAACGATGCTGATATTCTCCTTTCTTTTCAGTACTGGGGAGTTGAATCCAGGGCCTCCTACATGCTAAGCAAGTGCTCTACCATTGGGCTGCACCCCTAGACCCATTTTTTGGTGTTTTTTTTTTTTTTTTTGAGACAAGGTCCTGCTAAATTGCATAGGCTGCCTCTAACCTTGAACCTATGATCCTCCAGCCTCAGCCTCCAGAGTTTCTGGGATGATAGACGTGCGCCACTGCACTTAGCTCTCATTGCTTTCTGAGTTGACATTTTGCTGAGCACCTACTATGCACCAGGCCTCCTGCTGGGCCCTTCACGCACACACACTACCACCAAAATCTCCAGCAACCTGAGGGGCTGGTCCATGAGCAGTTTCGTTCCACAAATGCTATGCTTCTTGAGGCCCCACCATGTGCTGAGTGGGGGCATAGGCGCTGGGCACACCTTGATGGACAAGAGAGCTGAGGTCTGAAGCTGGCAGAGCTTGTTTCTAGGAGAGGAGAAGAACAAATGTGTGATCAAACAATTCCATCCTGGAGAAGGGGGTTTTGAAGAAAATGAAAGTGGATGATATAGCGAGTGGTGACCTGAGAGGTAAAATGAGAGAGAGGGGAATGAAGACCTGTCTGAGGAACTGATATTCAAGCAGAGCCTGAAAGATCAGGAGCTGCCTTGACACATGAAGTATTTGGATAGAGAGAATAGCATGTGCAAAGGCCCTGAGGTAGGGGCAGTAGGTACCACAGGTCTGCTCATTTGATACCATTGTAAACAGCCCCACTTATGCTATGTAGATTGACAGGCTAAAGCAATGCTGCTAGAGGTCCTGTGTCTAAGGTCTCACATGGCGTTGGTGACCTATGCAGTTGCCTCTGAAACGGACTGAGAGGGGAAAGGCGGCCATCTGACCAGGCCTCTCCAGAAAGACCTGAGGCCCGGCACACAGCCTGCTTTGGGAAGGCGGGTAGGCACTGTTTGTTGAGTGACTGAATGATGTGCATGAATGAATGGAATACGAGTCTGACCAGATGGACTTCAGGTCCTCTTCAGCTTCTTGAGTCCACGATTCTTCATTCAATTAGGAGAGAGAGCGGGCAGCACGGAGGGGGTCTGCTGATTGTGAGCTGGTTGACTGGTTCTCTAGGAAATAAAAATCCTTGACTTGTTGTTGTTAGGTGCCATCGAGTCAGTATCCGACTCATAGTGACCCTCATAGGGTTTTCAATGGCTGCCTGTTTTGGGATTGCCTTGGGAGTGGATGGCCAGGTCCTTCTTCCATTTTTGCGGTGCTGGGAATTGAACTCGGGGCTTCAGAGACTGCAACCCAGCGCTCTACCAACTGAGCTAAATCCCAACCCCTCTGACTTGTAGCGTTTGCCAGTTTCTCTGGTGTAAATACTCTCATGGCCAATTCAAACTGCCCAGCACTTCGCAACTAGCTCACAAAACCTCTTGAAAATTTACCAGTGGGCTCTTGTGAGTCAGTACAGTTGGTTTCCACCACACCATTCATCCCTGCTCCCCCTCCTTCCCTCCTTCTCTTCCTTCCTCCCTTATTTCCTTCCTTGCTTCCTTCTCTCTTCTCCTTTCTTCCCAGCAGAAGGAAGCAGCATGTCTATGCCTCCGCCACGGAAGCTGGGATGGCAGAAGGGCCCGCCGGTGGGTGGGGCGACACAGTAGGGGCTCAGACTTAGTCCCACGGGCAGTGTGGAGCTCCCTATTTTTAAGTCTGCTCAGAGCGCTCCCCCAAGTGTGGAATGGAGGGGATTGGGGTGATGCTAGCTGCCTTTGGGCTGGGGAGCTGGGGGCTTCCGGCTCCCTCCCGTGGGGGAGTGTAGTGTGGCCAATGCAAGAGCCGTTGGGAGGTGGGGGCTCTGTGGCAGTTGCAGGAAGTGACGTGGCCAGGCCATAGGACGGATGCTGGGGCCGCTCTCTGATATGGAGAAGAAATGAGAAAAGGAGTGAACTTTGGGGGAAAGATGAGAAATTCCGCCCGCCTGCCCTGCTCTCCTGAGCCCTCCTGGGCGGCTCTGTCCTAGGGCCTGGGGCCATCAGCTTGTAGGGGACAGGTCCTGGTGTACAGGGCTGCAGGAGGGTCTGCTGTGGGGTGCTGGGGAAAACACGGGGTCCAGTGGGAGATGTGGACCGATCAAGACTGAGAGAACCTTGCCTGTCAGGGAGCAACAGGGGCTGGAGGGCCCAAAGCTAGGGGCCCCACGGGGGTGCGGTGCCCCACAGGCGTGGGGCTGCAGGCTTCGTGGGGTGCAGTGAGGGTCTCCCACAGCACTGGCTGGGGAAAACATGGGGTCCACTGGGAGACGTGGACCAGATCAAGCCTGAGAGGACCTTCCTGGTCAGGGAGCAACAGGGCCTGGAGAGTCCTTGGCCAGGGGCCTCTCAGGGGTGCGGTGCCTCACAGGCATGGGGCTGCGGGGCCGCTGGAAGACCAGCGCTGGCCGCTTTCCTGGGCACCGGCTGCTGGCCGTTCTGGGCCAGACAGGTACGGAGGATTAATCAGGCCTCCGCTCCGGGGGTGCGGCTCGGAGGGAGCCATCCATCACTCCCCTAATCGCTCTGCAGGCTGCCGCTCCCCCCGCAGCTTCCAGGCGAGGCTCCAGGCCCCGGGAGGAAGATGCCGCAGCCCTTAACCACCGTCATTATGGAGTCTTGCTGGAGAGAGACGCTTATCGCTCATGTTAAGTGAATGGAGCAGGGGACCGGGCCCTGCCCGTGTGCAGCCGCGTGCAGAAATGTCTGTCAGGAAGTGGGCGGCCCGGAAGCCTGCCACTTTCCTGTGGGGACCAAAGGGGACAAGGGGATGGGAGCTTTTTGAAATTCAACACTGTACTTAGTAATATCGACGCATTATTCTTTTATTAAAAATGTTATCTTTTTTCCTGATCATAAAAGGAACGGTTCACGGTGGAGTAGGCGGGAAATATCGGAGCACAAAGAAGATGAAATTGCTCTAGGGCCCCACCCGAAGGCAGGTGCCCACGGGGGGGATTTGGCTCTGGGTCCCCTCCCACAGCGAAAGGCTTAGACATTTGCTTCCTCTCCGTGTTGTTTTTTACAAAATGGAGATGATTCACTGTCTTTTCAATATGTACTTTGAGGTACTCAAAGAGCCTCAGGGGTGGGGCTGGCCAGGGGATATGCATTTTGTTAATTTAATGGGTAAATGCAATTTCAATTTCCCCATACAGGGGGAGAAAGAGAATGTTTTTTTTTCTGACTTAAAATCGTTATTGATTCATCCCTCTAACGTGGCAAATCCACCCAGCAGGGCCAATGGTGCTGCAGCTCGGGGGAAGGAGTCCGGGCGCCGGAGGCAGCTCTGAGCAGGGCTGAGAGTCTTGGAGGCTTCTGAGGGGCCAGAAGGGGCCGGGAGGAGGCATCTCTGGCTTTTCCCACCGTGGCTCTCTGTGGTTTTGAAAGGCAGCAAAGTGCACGGCTGTAATCCCAGCACTCAGAAGGCTGAGGCCAGAGGGTGGCAAGATGGAGACCAGCCTGGGCACCTTAGTGACAGCCTGCCTCAAAATAAGAATCCAAAAGGCTGTGCTGTCTGGCGTTGTCGCTCGATCCTGGTTCAGTCTCCACTACTGCAAAGGTGGTGGGGCTGGCGATGTGGCCCCGTGGTAGAGCACCTGCCTAGCACATGTGCAAGGCCCTGGGTTCGATCCCCAGCAGTATGGGTGGGGGGAAGAAGCAACACAAGACCTAACAGCTGCGAAGGCTCTGTTCTGGAAAGGCCCTCTGGGCAGGGAACTCGAAAGTGGGGTGGTAGGACCTCAGCTTGGGAGAAGAGGAGATGCAGAGGAGGAGGTGGGCAGACAAAGAGGCTGACCTGTCTTTGGAGCGTGGCACTCCTGCAGAGGATAAATACTCCTCCCCGTGGCCACTGCCCACTTGTCCTGGAAGCTCCAATGCCACTTCCTCCAGTAAGCCTTCTGTGCTTTCTCTGGCTGCAGAGCTCACACGGTGGGATGCCTGAGTCACCCAATCACCGGTCCCTGCATCCCATCAAGACACACAACAGCCTCGAAGCACCCTGTGCCTCCCCTGGCAGGTGGAGAGACTGAGGCAGAGGCCGCTGCACCCCTTCCCAGCCGAACCCCCCTCTCTCCCTGCCCTCCCTTTGTCTCTCGTTGACTTGGTTTCAAAGTTCTCCGTATACGGCGGAAGTTTGCAGCGCCTCGGTTTTCTCGCTTCTGTCTTTTTTCTGCTGACCTTTCCATGTAATTAAAAGGCAGCTTTTCCAGGAGACGAGGCAGCGGAAGCAGGGCCTCGGCTCTCTGCGTACGTGCGTAGAAATTTATTGTCTGGAGCGCAGAGAGGAGCATGAGGCGCCAGTGGAAAAACACCGCTTGGTGCCCTCCAGGGTCCAGAAAGCAGCCCCTCCTGCAGGCCCACTGTGTGCCGGCCTTCCCCAGAGGGTCTCATGGACCCTGCTGGGTACGGCCACAGCCTGTGTTACTCCACCAGCCGGTGACACCACAGCCTCATGCTGGGGACAGCCCAGGTAGATGGCCGAGGTCTCTCCCCGCACACTCGGGGGTGAGAGCGTCAGAGCTGGGCCCTTGGGTGCCCGAGATCAGAGCGGCATGACCCCTGGCCACCTGGAGCTGGCTTCCCAGACCTGGCCGCTTCCCTTCTCCAGAACCAGAGCCACGAGGCAAAGTCAAGGTCATGCCTGCGTCCAGCCTGGAGGAGGAGTCCTCTAAGCAGCTCCACTCAGGAGCGAGGTTTTTGCACGCCAGGACCCACCACTGCCTCCATGCAGGGCCGACCTGGCTCCCCATGGTGGGCACCCAGCACCCTCTCCCCCACTCTGGCCTACAGAATCCAGGGACATTTGTCCTGTGAGCGGCCCCTCCCTTGGGTGTGCCTGCCCGGGGTTGGCATCCTGGGCCTTCTTTTCTGTAGCCCCAGAGAGTCCCTCTAGGAACAGCACCCCGAAAGGCACTGGGCCCCAGGGCGGAGGGTGGGGAGGCCCCGGCCTAGCCAGACCTCCGCCCTTTGGCTGCGTGCAGCCCGCAGCTGCTGAGGATAATGCACACGCTGGCCGGAGCCCAGCAACTCTAAGCCACTGAGAATTGCAATCTAGCAAGCTCGTCCAATCCGCCCGTGGCGGGAGCCCAAGGCCGCATCTGCAGCACTCGAGCGGCTCTGGGAGGCCTCCTCCAGCACGTCCGCCTCTGCGCCCCGGGCCCCTTCTCACAGGCTTGGATGAGGCCCCAACAGCTGGGCGGGGGCGAGGGCCGAGGAGCAGAGGCCACGTCGACCCTGGTTGGGCGCCGCAGGCCTCCCCGCCAATGGCTCTTCCTGCCTGTCTGTGGGACCTGGGGTGGCTCAGCCAGGCACACTGCTCCTGTGCCAAAGGAGGGGGCTCATTCTGAGGGACCTCGGAGGTTGGTGGAGGCTGGAGGGGCCTCGATGGGTGCCGAGTGAACAGAGACTCAGGGCTGTCCAGAGCCAAGCCTGGGTCCTAGTGCTTCTGGAGGTGGTGGCCAGGACCCTGTGGCCTCTTTGTTCCAGACCGGGCTTCAAGGCTTCCTTTCTTTACCCCCTGAAAGACCTACCTTGGTGCCCTCTTTTGAACAGGACTGCCAGCTCCTTTGAGGGGTGAACACTGGTGCCCCAGCTGCCGTCTGTACCCATTGTCCCCTCCCTACCCACCAGCACCACGGTCCTGTCAACTGAACCCAAGGCTGTCCCTGTCTTTTTTATTTTATTTTTTCCCAGTACTGGGGGTTGAACCCAGGGCCTCTCGCCTGCATGCTCTGTAAGTGCTGGACCACTGAGTTGCGGCCCCAGCCCATTTTTTTACTTTTTTCTGAGACAGGCTCTCGCTAAGTTATGCAGACTGCATCTGGTCTCAAACTTGCGATCCTCCTGCCTCTGCCTCCCTAGCCACTGGGATTACAGGCAATCGCCACCGTGCCCGCTGTCCCTCTCTTGTTGTTGTTGTTGTTAGGTGCTGTTGAGATCTGACTCGTAGTGACCTCATAGGGTTTTCAATGGCTGACTGTTTCAGGATTGCCTTGGGAGTGGATTGCCAGGTCCTTCTCCCATTTTTGTGGTGCTGGGAATTGAACTCGGGACCTCAGAGGCTGCAGCATGGCGCTCTACCCACTGAGCTAAATCCCAGCCCCGGTCCCTGTCTTATTTTATTGTTTTTCTGATGGGCTGCTCACCCCGTTGAAGCCGACATAGAGGGATGTTGGCCTTTCTGGTGGTAATCATGAGTGGCTCGGGGAAACTGAGGCTCGGAGTCACACAACACATCATCCACAGGGCAGGGGAGAACCAGGCCTCCTGACCTGTGCCAGCGCGCCGTCCACTCCGCACAGCTCCTCCAGCTGGACGGAAAGACAGACCCCCCCCCCCCGTGGCCCCTGCACTTCCTGGAACCTCTGTGCTAAGCCAGAGAAGGTGGGGAGTGAACCCCAGGCCCTCACATGGTCTTCATTAGTGTCGGAGGCCCTGGGCCCCCACGTGCTGCTGTTCCAGGGACTCGGCTGCGGCCAGAGGCCCGGGGCCGAGGTCTCGCACGGCTGACCTCACTCTCCGCCGTCTCTCGTGGGTCCTGCGCTGCTGGGGCCGCGCATTCCTTTCTGCTGAGGGAAGTCACAGCCCAGCTCCCCGCGCTCTGTGCTGGGAAAGAACAGGCGCTCACGTTCAGGGGCCGCTCCCAGCCCCAGGTGCAGGGCGGCAACGCACTCTGTCACGGAGTAGGGGGACAGCACATCCCTCTGTGCTCTGCCGGGGGCTGTTGACACAGTCAGGGTCCATGCGAGGGCTCTGCCTGGACGGCGCCCACCGAGCCTCGGAGCCGGTGGCCCAGGCCATGTGGCCGGGTGGTGCCACTTGGGCTGGACCCCGTGTCTGTGTGGCTGCAGCCCAGGGCGGTGCCATCGTGAACAGGGCCATGCTGTTTGGGCCCTTTTCTGCCCAGTGCCGGCCTGTCCCCAAGCCGGAGGCTCCCATGCGGTCACAGCTGTGGTCTGAGCATCCTGAGGCCTCGGTGTGGCCCTTGAGTGGGAAGCAGAGCTGACCACCCTGGACAGAGGGTACCTTCCCACCTGGCTGCTGCTGGAGGCCATGCGGGTATCCCTCGGGCAGGAGGCCACCACCGCAGAGGGCTGGCCAGTGGCCCTGGACATTCCACCAACTAATAATTTTTACAAACCTCCAGCCTTGTAAAACAGTGCACAGTGGCCCGAGCAGCTTGGCCGTGGGAAAGCGGAAGGCTCCGAGGCCAGGCGCAGGCGATCTGGGATGGAGTCCACTTCCTGCCTCCCCGCGGCCTCCTTTCGAAGGCTTCAGGCCCGGCCACGTCCTCCCACGAGGGACTCACAGGGGCCCACGTTGCCCTCCGCCAGCCCCCCTACTCCACTGCAGTCAGCCTGGCCGACATTGAGTGTGGGCTTTTGCGTGTCCCCTTCTTTCTCCCTAAGTGCCCTTCCCGCCCGCTGTCACAGACTCGGAGAGAGCTGACCGGCCTCACCCCAAGGACTCCAGACTCCTGGGGGGAAGTGACGTGGATGGATGGGGATATCACAGGCTCTGCCCAACGGGCCTCGGAGGAAGAGACATTTGACCCTTGGTCCTCACCTGACTTGATGTTCTCTAGACAGGGGAGGAGGAAGTGAGGGGGACCCTGGGCTCATGGACAGCAACACGGGGACTCCCAAAGGGTGGGAGAGGAGCAGTGGAGCCCTTGAGGAGCAGGATGGGGACCCGAGGGGCTGGCACCGTGAGTGCCCCAACAGGAGGCGAGGGGCAAGGTGAGGGAATGGTTTGGAGGGAGGTCGTGGGATAGAATTCTCCAGAAGGTCAGGGATAAGGAGGCAGAGGTGGAGGCTGGGAAGGCCTTTCTGGTTTAGATCTGATCTCCAAAGGAAGTGTTGGGTCACAGGCTCTGTTTTTTTGTTTTTTGTTTGTTTGTTTGTTTTTGTTTTTTTGCGGTACTCGGGGTTGAACCCAGGGCCTTGTGCTTGCATCCTTTGCAAGTGCTGGACCACTGAGCTGCACCCTCAGCCTTTTTTTTTTTTTTTTTTTTTTACTTTTTTGAGACAGGGTCTCGCTAAGTTACACAGACTGCCTCTGGTCTCCAACTTGAGATCCTCCCGCCTCCGCCTCCCAAGCCTCTGGGATTACAGGCATGCACCACCTCGCCTAGCTCAGGCTCTGGTTTTGATTCTGGGGTGCTTAGTGGTGGAGGGTCCACTGGGCACAGCAGAGCCAAGGGCTTTGGGGGAGCGGGGGTCAGGGCCAGGGGAGGACAAGGTGGCTGCACCGTGGGCAGAAGCCCCGGGGTACGGCAGGGTCCACGGGGGTGTGCGTAGCTGTGGGAACAGAGAGGGGACAGGCCCCTGGCTTTCGGTGGCACCCCAGGTAGAAGATTTTTCTCTGCCCGTGCTGGAGTGCACCTGTGTGGGGCTCAGAGGGGAGGCCATTGGGCCTAGGGGGCGACGCCGGGGCCCAGGCAGGCATCCCCACCGGCTCATGCATCCGAAAGGGCCCCATCTCTCTGCCTCTCACTGCTCATCTACAAAACAGATCACGGTGAAGTCCAGCCAGGGAGGGGCCTGCAGGCAGCTTCTGCTGCACCACTGGAGACAGCTGGGCGAGGGGACACGGGGCCTTTGCTGGGCATGTCCATGCCAGAGCGAGACGCGTGTGGGGCCCTGAGAGGAGAAGGCCGCTCCCCTGGGAGCCCGGCCCTCGCCCTTCTCTAAGTCAAGACTGATAGAATTCTCCAGAAGGTCAGGGATAAGGAGGCAGAGGTGGAGGCTGGGGAGGCCCTTCTGGTTAGGATCTGATCTCGAAAGGAAGTGTTGGGTCATAGGCTCTGGAGTGTCAAAAGTGTCAGGTCAAGAGGTGGTCAGCCAGTCGCGGAGTCTTTGGGGGGGCTGGCACAGCCCTGCGGGGTGCTGGTACTGCCAGGAGTTCTCGCCAGACTTCAAGGCCAGCGCTGTCCTGGAGGGTCTTCCTGCGGCTGGCCTCAAGCAGGGGGAGCTGGGAGACTGGAGGCCACTGGCTCCTTCCCCAGGCAGCACTGCCCACTGTGCCTCAGTTTCCCCCGGAAACCTCTGAAGGGCTGTGGAGGGGTCCGCGTGTCACAGAGACTGCTTCAGCCCCCAGCTGCACACGTGCCTCTAACACATGCTGTGTGTTGGCTCACGGCAGCCCTAAGGTGCCCGTGGGGGGCATGTGGAGAAGGATCCCCCCGCTCAAGGGAGTCCTGCTGCCTGGGTGGGGACGTGGAGTGGCTGGGTCGAGGGGCCAGGGTTTCAACCCGGGGAAATGAAGGCTCTAGTGGATGGGGGTGGTGGCCCGGCCCTGTGCGCGCCCTCGCGACTTCCAAGCTGCACGTTTAAACACAGTGGAGATGCTAAGCATGGTGTTTTACCACAATTTTTTAAAAAGTCAAGGCTTGGGCTTTGTTGAGAGTTCATTAAATTCGTGTGGTCTCAGTAAAAGTGCCTGGCGGTCAGGACGGTGCACAGCTCTGCTGAGCCCGTGGGCCCCCCCCACCCGAGCACACAGCCATCTCCCCAGGAAGGAAGCCCAGGCTTCCTGGCACCCTGCCCTGGAGAGGGGCCCCCTGGCCTGGCCTGAGGTGGGTGGGGAGCAGGGGACAGCCTCCTGGCTTCCTAGCCCAGGGTGGGGGAAAACCAGACTATTATGGGATGGGCCAGCACCACGCAGCCCCTCGGCCCCTGCGATCCCAGACGCTTTGTCTCGCTGCTTGGCTGACAGCAGCGTTAGAAGAACAAACAGGTCGGAAGATGGAATTAATTTCCTAAAATCGAATGTCACGTTGAAAAGGCACCTCAGGATTTCTTGCCCGAGGGGAAGGAGAAGGAGCCGTTTGCCCTCTGCTCTCTGCCTGGCCTGTGGCAGCTCAGGACGATGTCTTTTGTGTGAGGGGAGCCATAGGACATTGCCGTCTTCGTGGAGCGGAAATGGTAGCCGACGGCTCTTCCTTACGGCTCCATCCCATAGCGGGAGAGACAAGGGGCAGGGAGACAGGCACGAAGCAGAGCCCCGCCCCTGTGGTCTCCGGAAGTGGCAGGGCTGACGCTGACGTGGGATGGCTTTGCTCCTAATAAGTTGCAAGGTGTGTGATTTGAGCACCCCAGGACAGATGAGGTTGTCGCAAGTGCTCTGGGGAGCGTGGGCCTGAAACCACCAGAAGTGAGCGTGTCCTGGAGGCTGGCGTGGAGACACACAAGGCGGGCTGCACAGGTGCTAATGTCCTGTGATACCCCCAGTCGAACTCAACATGAAGACAGTGAGGGCACAGAACACAGTGCCGTGAGGACGGGACCCCAAGACCCAACACCACGGGAGACCCCCAAACTCAACACCGTGAGAATGAGACCCCCAAAACTCAACCCTCTGAGAGTGGGACCCCCAAACTCAACACCGTGAGAATGGGACCGCTGAAACTCAAAACTCTGAACTTGAGACCCCAAAACTCAACACCATGAGAGTGGGACCCCAAAACTCAACACCATGAGAGTGGGACCCCAAAACTCAACACCCTGTCAGACCCCACAAGACTGAGACCCCAAAAGACTCAAGACTTAAAACTCAACACTGTGAGAGTGAGACCCCAAAACTGAACTCTGAGAGAGTGAGACCCCAAAACTCAACACCCTGTGAGACTCCAGAAACTCAACACTCTGAGCATGAGACCCCAAAACTCAACACCATGAGAGTGAGACCCCAAAACTCAACACCCTGTCAGACCCCACAGGACTGAGACCCCAAAAGACTTAAGACTTAAAACTCAACATCATGAGAGTGGCACCCCAAAACTCAACACCATGAGAGTGAGGCCCCAAAACTCAATACCCTGTGAGACTCCAGAAACTCAACACCATGAGAGTGAGACCCCAAACCTCAACACCATGAGAGACCCCAAAACTCAACACCCTGTCAGATCCCATAAGACTGAGACCCCAAAAGACTCAAGACTTAAAACTCAACACCATGAGAGTGAGACCCCAAAACTCAACACTGAGAGAGACCCCAAAACTCAACACCCTGTGAGACTCCAGAAACTCAGCACTCTCAGAGTGAGACCCCAAAACTCAACACCATGAGAGTGAGACCCCAAAACTCAACACCATGAGAGTAAGACCTCAAAACTCAACACCCTGTCAGACCCCACAAGTCTGAGACCCCAAAAGACTCAAGACTTAAGAGATGTGAGTGACCCAACGTGCTCAGTAATATGGGGATAATTAAACCCACACACGAGGAGCCAAGCTGAGGGCCGACCTAAGCTTCCATAATTTTTGTTCTTGGGTGCCGTTGAGTTGGGCCCAACTCACAGTGACCCTATGTACAACAGAACAGAACACTCCTCGATTCTGTGCCAGGCACATGATCTTTTCTATGTCTAAGCCCATTGTTGTACACACTGTGTCCATCCATCTAGTTGAGGGTTTTCCTTTTTTTGTCTGACCCTCCACTCTCCCAAACACGATGTCCTTCTCCAGGGATTGGTCCCTCCTGACAATATATCCAAATATGTCAGGTGTAGTCTAGCCATCCTTGCTTCCAAGGTGCACTCTGGTTGTACTTCTAGGATGGATCTGTTGGTTGTTTTGGCAGCGCCACTGCAGGAGTCCATGACAGGAAGCTGTTCTCCTGCTGGGGGCCAGTGGGACCTGATGGATATCCAGCCAGCCATCAGCATGTGAGGCATGGAGGCTCCTCTGGAGTCAGGCTGTCAGTGGTGGTGAGGGGTGCTGTACCCCAGCATTACCACCTGCCCTGGGGAGTTCTCCTTTCTGGGACCTCCACTCAACTGACACCTGGTCTTTGTCTAAGTCGAGATAAAGAATTCCAGGATGAGGAGAAAATGAAGTCGAGTTTAGAGTTTATTAGATAAAGGGCGTCTGCAGCCATAGCACCCTGGCATTTGATCCCGTGTGAGCTCAGAAGCTAAGCAGGGTTGGGCCTGGTTAGTCCTTGGATGAGAGACTGCCTGGGAAAACTGTGTGCTGTAGGCTTGGGAGAAGGACTCCGCAGCCCACCCCCCCAAAACAGTCATCCATTGAAAACCCTAAGAATAGCTAAAACCCTAAGAATAACTATTGTCAATAGTGCCAGGCATGGCACAGTGTTGGGTAGTGTTTCGTTCTGTTGTACATAGGCTCGCTATGGAGTCGGACTTGAGAACCTCTCACTTCTGACAAAATGAGCTTGAACACTGAATTCTCTTATCCTTCAGTTCTTAAAAGGTGAAAGACAAGAAAGCTGCAGCCAATCTGTGCTAAACAATATGTCCAAAATATGTAAAGTGCAATCTAGCCATCCTTGCCTTCAGGGAGCACTCTGGTTGCACTTTGTCTAGGACAGATCAGTTGGTTCTTTTGACAGTCCATAGTCAATATTCCTCTCCAGCCCCATAATTCAAAAGTTTCCATTCTGCTCCTGTCTCCCTTATTCAATGTCCAGCTCTTATAAGCATATGAGAGACAGGAAAATCAGATCAGAGTGGTGCCCACCCATCCTGAAGACTCTCCCCCCGGGAGTCGGCCTCAGGGAAGAGAAGTCAGCTCACAACCTGGAAACACAAAGCTGGAGAGTGAAACCGGGCAGAGAAGAGGCAGAGAACGAAACTGGTCACGCCTCGGCGTGCAGAGGGCAGGGGGAGGCGCGCTGGCCTTACGGCCAGTCCCCGTCCCTGGGCCCCATAGTAAAGGGGGGCTCAAGCAGAAGCTGTCTGGAAGCTTCTGTCCTGAATGGGCTCCTGGGGACTCTTTAATTCCTTTTTTTGGGGGGGTGGGTACTGGGGGTTGAACCCAGGGCTTCGCACTTGCGTGCTCTACAAGTGCTGGACCACTGAGCTGCACCCCTGGCCCATTTTTTTTACTTTTTGAGACAGGGTCTCGCTACGTTATGCAGACTGCCTCTGGTCTCGAATTTACGATCCTCCTGCCTCCGCCTCCCGAGCCGCTGGAATTACAGGCATGCGCCACCACGCCTGGCCCGGGACTCTCTAATTCTGAGACGGATTGACCAAGTGGGAGACTTGGCCTTCTCTTCACGGGCCACTCCTGAGCGGCTGCCCAGGACGTGCAGAGGGCACAGGACAAGAGTCCCAACTGCTCCTCTGCCCAGACTTCCAAGGAACGTGAGGGAAGCCCAGAGGCCCAGGCCCAGGCTGGGGTCCCCGTGGCCCTGTGGGCTCAGTCTCTGGGGACTGGTGTTACTCAGCAGGATGGGGACTGAGGCGGGGCAGGTCTGGGTGCAGAGGGCAGGGCCAGGTGAGCGTGAGGGCTGGCGTGGGTCGGGCGCGGCACTGCTTAGGATCTGTAGGTAGCCAAGCCCGACTGTCAGGAGTGGGGGGCCCTCTCCCCGTCCCTTGCCCTCTCAGGCAGGTGAAGGCAGGAGGGGACACTGCCCAGTGGCCTTCCTGTGTCCTCAGAACCGCCAGCTCCCCGTGGCCCCCTCCCTCACCAACTCCTGGAGCCCCTGGAACCAAGCCTGGAGACTTGGGGGACAACTGGGGCTGGGGTGTGTGGAGTTGTCTCAGTTAATGAATTTTAAGCAGATCTGTTTTTGAGAGGATGCGTTTGTCTTCATCCCTATGGTGACCACGTTCCCCAAACCCAGGGCTGGGAGACGCTGCCTGACACTTGAGCTGTTGGGAGATTGCTGCGAACTTGCTGTTTTCTTACTTTCTGTGTGTTTTTGGGCCAGTGGCTCTGCCTCTCTGAGCCCTGGCTGCCTTATCTGCTTCTCCCTCTGGTCCACACAGCACTGTCAGCTTAGTCCCCGCGTGTCTTCAACCACCCACCTCTCTGTCCCCACAGCTACAGTCCCAGCCAAGACCACGTCCTGTCTACCTGGACCCTCCTTCCTCCCAGGTCCTTCTGCCATCAAGCCCTGGGCCTTGCATCACCATAGCAGCAAGTCATGCTCGCCCGAGCTCTCCTCTCCTCCAGGAAGCCCTCCCTGACTACCCCTCACAGACACTTCATCCACACCTGGACAACCTCTCTCCTTCCAGCCCCGCCCGCTCCCCTGTCTAAATGGGGTTCAGTTCAGAGCAACGGCTGTGAAGGGCTGGCTGGCAAATAAATGGCCGTGAATGAGTGAATGAATGAGTGACTGTGTGAAGGAGGAGGCACCCAGGTGCCTCTGCGGTGCGTGGGCACAGCCGGGTGGGGGTGGGGCGCTCTCCTCTCCGCCCCTCCCGATGACTGCGCCAGCCTCTGTCTGGTCCCTTCTCCAGGCCCCTCACCCCCTTCCTGGCAGGAGGCAGACTGCGGCCTCCGAGTCTCTGCTGTCCATGTGGGTAAGACGTGGCCGCCAGGCCCCTGCCTCTCCACTGCAGTGCCGGGGGCTGAATCACCCTGTTCCTGCGGGGGAGGCTGAGGCCGGTGGGCTGCGGAAGTGAGTCGACACCCGCGTGTGTGCTGGGGCGGGGGCTGTGCCCCCGCGGCGGCAGCGTCATTGCTGCAGCGAGGTCCCCTGGGCCCCTGGCGGCCCCTCGGCAGGGCGGGCGGAATCAGTATGAGCAGCACGGAGCCGGCAAAGCGGTGACTCATGCCGGCTGACTAATTTGAAAGTAAGCTGCTTTCGCTGCAAGCAGGAAGGTTCAGTGAATCTTAAAAATGAAGCCATGGAGATGGGAGCCCTTGTTCTAGACTTTTCTTTCCGCAGAGAAGGCAGCTCTGCCTGTTTCTGAGAATGAAAACTCTTTGGTTCCCTCACCTGCCGCAGCTGAGCTGGGGGAGTTGTGGGCAAATTGGGACTCAGAGATGCAGGGCTGCTGACCCCAGCAAGCCACTTAACCCCTCCAGGTAGCGCCCCGAGGAGCAGAGACCCCACGGGAGGACCCCCAGCCAAAGCACATGTCAGTGGGACAGGGACGAAGGCCCAGGCGGCACGTCTTAGAACCAGGATGGGGTCTGGTGCTGCCTGTGTGGCCAGGAGTGGGGGCTGTGCAGAGGGGGGACCCACTGTGTGAGGGGTAGAACTATCCTTCATTGTACAGATGGTGGCCCAGGGACACAGAGAGGTCAAGCAATTCACCTGAGGCCACACAGCTGCCCTGTGCAGAAGGTGGGCTCAAACCCAGGCTGTGAGCCACATTCGGCCTTCTGAGACCAGCTCATCACCTTGAGTTAGGGAGCTAGGGAAGGCTAGGTCTGTAGCCTTGAGGGGACACCTTTAGCACTCAGGCCTGAACACAGGAAGCAGGAAGTCCCTAGAGGAGGCGAGGAGGGAGGCGAGAGGTGGGGAGCAGGTCCAATGGACCCTGCGGTCAGTGGAGGGCGAGAGGAGATCCTGGAGTGCAGAGCTCTGACCTGCAGGCCCCTCCCTTCTGGCCCCGCACTGTTCCCCCTGAGCCCCGCATCTTCACAGACCACACGAGCGAGGTACGTGGCCACCTGCCACTCAGACAGGGGCCCTGGCTAGTGCCCACCTTGCCCTGCTAAAGCCCTGCCTCTGACCTCCCTTGGGCAGCCTCTCGGGTGAGGGGTTCTCTGGGCCCCAGGGTGGCAGCCAGCACCTGCTGCTGCAACTCTGAGCACCTGCACCCCAAGGGGGAAGTTGGGAGCGGGTGAGGCCGGCTCTCAGGCTGCACAGCCTCATGCTTTTTGCTCGAAGCATGGCTTTAAGAAAGCAAATTCAACAGTGGCGCATGCCTGTAATCCCATGGCTTGGGAGGTGGAGGCAGGAGAATCGAAAGTTCGAGACCAGAGGCGGTCTGTGTAACTTAGCGAGACCCTGTCTCAATAGGTAAAAAAAATGGGCTGAGGGTGCAGCTCAGTGGTCCAGCACTTGCAGAGCATGCAGGCACGAGACCCTGGGTTCAACCCCCAGTACCGCAAAGAGAGAGAGAGAGAGAGAGAGAGAGAGAGAGAGAGAGAGAGAGAGAGAGAGAGCGAGCGCAAATTCAGTGTCCTGTGCCTCAGTTTCCCCCCTGCACCTGAAAATCCTGATGAGAGGAGATTCTTAGGGGGCTCTGAGTCTGCATGTTCGGGCTCTTCAGTGAGCTCAGTGACCCACTTCTACAGAGCCCACTGATGAGTGAAACGAGCTGATGTGAGTTGAGCCCTTGGGACAGGCACAGGGGACGTTACTTGAGGGAGATTACTGCGACCTTCCTGTTTCCTTACTTGCTGTGTGTTTTTGGGCCAGTGGCTCTGCCTCTCTGAGCCCTTGCTGCCTCATCTGCAAAGCGGTGATAAGGCCGATCCCGGCTTCCCGGGAACTCGGGGAGTGTTGATGAGGCGGCTCATAGAAGCCGCTTGGCACAGGGCCTGGCCCCTCTAAAGTGCCCATTAGAGCTTGCTGTGATGGTTATGAAGTGGCCGCAAGGAGACTGGCACCCGGCCCGGGCAGGCCGGCCTGTCGCACATTGCAGCCTGCTCTGCGGCCGCCTGGCCTTGCCCGGGAAGCTGCTTCTCTCTGGCAGCGGATGAGGGGCAGAAAATGGAAAAACTGAGTTCTCGGAGTGCCTTCAGCTCCAGAGGCCCCTCCTCCCTGCCGCGGAGCGCAACTGCCGCAGATAACATCGCCCAAATAGGTTTAGCCGAGTCAACCCATTACAAGTGCGGACAGGCGTGCAGATAGCAGGGACTGCGAGTTCTTCATATCCTGCCTGGCTTGCGGGAGGGATAAATGAGAGGCGCGGGCGAGACTGCCCTCTGCAGAGCCTCCGTCTCGCCCCTTGGCCATCCGTCAGCTCCCGTGTCAGGCAGTGTCTCAGGCCCTGGGTTTGGGGAACGTGGTCACCATAGGGACGAAGACAAACGCATCCTCTCAAAAACAGATCTGCTTAAAATTCATTAACTGAGACAACTCCACCAGCAGAAGCAATCAGCTCCTGGACTCTGTAATCGTGCTCCCTGTGCCCAGCGCTTCCTTGGTGGCGGGGGAGCTAATAAAGACTGCGTGGGTCCAGCGGGTCCAGCGGTGAACTCTCTGGGGGGGACACAATGGCGTGGGGAGAGCAGCCTGGACATTCTGCAGCCGACTCGGGCCCAGTCACTCCCCCGCATCTGTCTGTAGAGTTGATCATTTGTCTCCCCAACTGGCCGGGCGACCCGGTGTCCAGTGGGCGCCAGGCTGTGCAAGATGCAGGGGCATCGAGAAGTTGTCCCCTCCCGGGAGCCACAGCTAAGCCTACAGAAGGGCCAGTGTCCCTGGTGGTGACCTAGCTCTGTGTGTGGCTGCAAATGTGGCTGCTGGGCTGGCAAGTCCTGAATTTAAATCTGCAGCCAGGACCCCTCGCTTGAGTCAGACCCCGCCATCCATCCCCTCTCACCACTGATGGACCCATGAGGCCTCTCTGGAAGCTTCTAGGCTGTGTGCCCTGCACTTTCTGTGGACACAGTTCAGTTTGATCCGCTTCACAAGCATTGACCCAGTGCACAGGCCCGTTTACCCACAGCCAGGCCTGTGGGTGTGGAGCAGCCTGGGCCCTTCCGCCACCGCCTCTTCCTTGGGCTGAGATCACGCAGCAGAGCCGGGGTTCAGGCTGGAGAGAAGGTGAGCCTCAAATGTGTGTGACTCCGGTGAGGGAACAGGGACTGGAGTTGTCACCCCATGCCTGTGACAAGCAGGGAGGTGAGCAGCCTGGGCTCTGGGGAGCGGCCCTGGGGTGGAGAGAAGTGGGTCTCTTCTTCTCAGCGTGCCCCTTGGCTTGATGAGGAGGAGAAGCACATTTTCTTAGCTGTGTTCGTTCATTTGTCACTCTCTCACTCATTTATTCCTCAAGCACTAACTGAGCACCCAAGCCCTGGGGATTCAGGCATGACTTAGCCATGGCTTCTGTCCTCAGCGATGCTCCTCCTGGCCAGCAAGAAGACATCTAGGTGGACTTCCCAAGTGGCGAGGTGGCAAGGCACGGAGGCCACAGCAGGGCTGGGTTGCCCGCAGACAAGTGGACCCGGCTACCCTATTCTTCCAAGAGGCTCAGCGCTGAGCCCTCGGGACAGAGCAGACATCTCTCAGCCCTGGCATCTTGCCCTGAATTTGTTCTTCCTCCTCCCATCCTTCTTGCCCACTTCCAATTTATCTGGTGGCTCTGGTGTCATCTCCTAAGCTCCCCTAAAGCCTCGCTGAATGAAATGGGGATAAATAACAAATGTGTCAGCTATGGCGCGACGGGATGGCCGGATCCGCCCTGGATCCCGGATGCATCTGCCCAGGCGCGAGCAAAAAATCCAGAAGGACTTAATTGTGCCGAGACATGAGTCTTTTCTACTAATAGCCAGGAGTCTCCAAGGCGGACCTTGCGTCTCCATCTTTACATCCCCGCCTCTAAAGCAAACGTAGAACTAGTACGTGTGGGGGGCGGGTTCCTCTGAAAGTGCTGAGCAAGAGCGGCCAGCCCTGAGAAACTGGCCACCAAGCCCCCCAGTGTTGTGCGTCACCCACTGTCATTAAAATGAAAATGAATGTGTTCATCTTATCCATACTTTAGTCCTGCATCCTAAAGCATTTTCCTTCCTTTTCTCTAAAATATAAAATAGCCGCTTGACCAAGGCCAGGGGACCCTACCTGCCCCTACTATCCTTCGCACCTCATACCTGGAGGGCAGAGGGACTTTCCATGCTATTTCTTGCTCCCTTTTGGATTTTTCTGAAAGAAGAGGGGTCTTTGTTTTTATTTTGTATTGGAAAATGTTTAATGTACACCTTAATGTGATTCATTCTGACATGCATTTCACTGTGACATTTCCATATATGCGTCTCATTGTACATTGCACAGATCACTTCCCCCTTACCCTCTTGTGCACTTCCTCCCTCTGTCCCCCTTCCCCCCCCCCCACCAAAGGCCTCTCTTCCACTTGCATGTCTTTTTGTGGGAATATTTTTCTATACACCTTTGGATCCCAATTATGTTTAAGGTTGAAACCTTTTCTGTAGTGATCTATCTTTTTACATTATCAGTGACATTACATGACTTTTCTAGCCCATTTGTATTCTTACCATTTGAAAGGAAAGAGTGCTAAACTCTACTGTTGATAAAACCCATTGCCGGCTCTTCCTAACAGAGGCAATCGGTGTGGGGTGAGGGGTCTCGGGGGACGGCCACGTGGCCATGGAGAAATTCAGGGGGAATCTCGGCCGATCAAGGACTCTATGATTTGCTGCCGAGTACCACCTGCGCTCCCTTAAGAAGCTCCTTCTGAAAAGTCCTTCTCTTTCCGTTCTCTCCCAAGCGCCTCTCCAATCATCACACCTTCCTAAACACAGCATCCAAAGACCAAAACCCAGCCCAAACCAAACCAAAACAGAAGGGGTCCAGATCGCCGGCCTCCCTGATCCCACAGGAAGGGCAGGCTGGCATCACAACCAGGCAGGTGAGTCAGGACAGAGGCAGAACCAGCGGAAGCAGCCAAGGCAGCCTCTTCAGCTGTCACGCTCGGTGACACGTTCGGCTGCACCTGACGTTCACGGCTCCAGGCAAGCTCTGTGTTACGCGATCTTCCCCGGAGATGGCAGGCGCGACCTTGGAGGCAGCCGTCTTTGATCCTGCCTGTGTGCCTGCGCGCCACCTGTGCCGCCCCGCACTGATCTGGGCACCGCACTCTCTGTTCAGAAGCGGAACCCACGAGCGCGGCTTCTTTCCCACGTGCATGACTGGCTTGTCAATGCCGCCGCCAGGGGCTGGCTTCTCGCAGCTCCCGGTTTTCCTTTCTTGTTGGAGAACAGACCCAGCTTCTGTGGCGCACAGCGTCCGCTCACAAGTGTGGAGCCTTGCTTTGAAGTTGGTATCCAAAAGCACCTCAGCCTCCTAGGGCAGCCCTGGCAAGCTCGGGGCTTGTTCCTCTTGCCGGGGAGAAGGGTTCAGTCAGAGCCGGCACTGACACCCAGGCAGGGCTCCCAGCTGGCTGTGCTAACATCTGGGCAGCCGGATCTGGGCTCATTTTCCTATTGAGGGCAAGTCACAGACATGCAAGTAATCATCTGAAAAGAAACAGGGTGGTGGCATCGAGTCCATTCACAATGTTGTGCACCTCTGTCCTCTGCCTGATTCCAGGACATTTTTATCTACCCCTGAAGGAGATCCTGTGCCCACTGACCAGCCACTCCCTACTCCTCCCTTCCTCATTTTGTCTCTGTGAATGTGCCTAATCTGGTCATTTCGTATAAATGGAATCCCACGCTGTGTGATCTTGGTGCCTGACTCCTTTCATTCACCATAAGGTTTTGAGATTTGTCCATATTGTAGACTATATCTGACTTTGTTCCTTTTTGTGGCTGCATACTATTCCACTGTGTGGACAGACCACAGTCTGCTTACTCATTCTTCTGCCCATGGACACTTGGCTCAAGTGTTGCTGCCCCTCCACCGTGCTGCTGGAGGTCGAAAGCCCCCACCCCTCAGTCAGGGGGCAGGGGACATGAATTCTCAGCACTTTGAGCTCTTTCCTGGGTGGGCAAAATGCTCCACTCCAGGTAGAGGACCCTGGAGGGTTGGCAGGGCCATCTGATGGGAGGGTGGCCTGCTGAGGGCCGTGGAATGGACAGGCAATGGCAGAAGAGATCCCCAGGGGCCTGCAGGTGGTTTTGGCACCCCCCATGGCTGGGATTTAGCTCAGTTGGTAGAGCGCTGCGCTGCAGTCTCTGAGGTCCAGAATTCAATTCCCAGCACCACAAAAATGGGAGAAGGACCTGGCAATCCACTCCCAAGTCAGCCATTGGAAACCCTATGAGGGTCGCTATGAGTTGGATACCGACTCGACAGCACCTAACAACAACAAAAACATGGCCTCACTGGGGAAACTGAGGCACAGATTTTGGAGCTCACACAGGCACCAAGGGCAAGCCTCGGAAGGGATGGTTGGAGCTGAGACTGAGGGAGTTTTGGGGACGCTGGGGCTCTGAGGGGACCTCCAGGTCCAAAGGCTCTGGATTACCAGATGAAAAACTTGCTTTTCAGGAGAGACATGAGCTACCTGGGCCCTGGGATGTGACGAGAAGTCGGTCTTGGCTCAAGCTAACACCAGACCCCTTGGTGCTGAGAGCAGGTCCCCGCAAGGCCAGGACCACATGCCCACCATCTGACCCCACCCCAGCCCCAGCTCCGAGGGGCCCCGGCCTCCACTGCCTGCTAAGTGATGCAGCAAGAAAGGCAAGATGGCACCCGTTTTGCTCAACCCCACAGCAGGGTGGTTTCCCAGCCCCCGCGGCTGAGTGAGGGCCATCTGGAAACTTCCTCCTGTGGCCCTGTGCTGCCCACCAGCAGCCTGGGGCCTTCCCTGTCTCTACCTCCTTTGGCTGTGGAAATTCAGGGGACAGAGGAGCTCCTGGAAAACCATTTCAAGTCTTCAGGAGCAAAATTTGTTCTTTTAACAACTTTATTGACATAGGGTTTATATACCATGAAGATCATCCGTTTTCAGTGCCTGACTCAACAGTGTTCTGTAAACTCGCAGAGTTGTACAACCATTACCAGAATCAGGTGTGAGAACATTTCTTCCAACAGAAAGAAACCTTACGCCCTCCTACTACGTTTACATTTCTTTATTTTGTGTCTTTGCTGCTGGCGGCTCCCTTCCCCACTCTGGGAACAGTGGCAGACCCTCCGGAGCATGGTGGCCTGTTCTCAGGGCCCTCCAAGGACACATTCACTTTACCTGTCTGGAAACAAAGTGGGGGGCTTTGTCATCTCCTACTCACAGCTGAGGGCTGGGATTTAGCTCAGTGGGTAGAGTGCTGCGCTGCAGTCTCTGAGGCCCCAAGTTCAATTCCCAGCACCGCAAAAGTGGGAGAAGGGCCTGGCAATCCACTCCCAAGGCAATCCTGAAACAGTCAGCCATTGAAAA
>VMDO01007321.1:57168-81710 GCA_007922755.1 Pedetes capensis
TTTTTGCAGTCCTGGGGGTTGAACCCAGGGTCTCACACTTGCATGCTCTGCAAGTGCTGGACCACTGAGCTGCACCCTCAGCCCATTTTTTCACTTTTTTTTTTTGAGACAGGGTCTCGATAAGTTACGCAGACTGCCTCTGGTCTCAAACTTGCGATCCTCCTGTCTCCGTCTCCTGAGCCACTGGGATTACAGGCGTGCGCCACCGCACCCAGCTAAGAGGGGGATCTTGAAATCAGGTCCTCCTGGGCCGTCCATGCAGCTAAAGGCCAGTGACGGGTGTGGAAATTCACCGTGAGCCCCCTAAATGGGAGGAGGAGCTGATGGGCCGAGGGGCAGTGTGGACAAATGCGTGGGGCAGAGACTGCCGTGGAGGAGGGGCAAGGGCCACAGAGATGGCGGCAGGTCCAGGGGAGCCCGGGTGGGAGGCTGCTGGCCTGGGGGGCAGGGGCTGGGCAAGGAGGAACCAGATATCCTGTGGGGGGGTATGGGTCAGGCCTTAGTTGGAAGTTAGGGACAAAAATTAGAGAAATCGGCTGTTCCTAACCCAGGCCTGGCCTTTGGGCGCAGGTTGTCATGGAGGTTAGGGGCCAAGTTGGGCTTGGCCCAAGCCGGCTTCCCAGGCCATGTCCTGGACATGGAGTGTGATCTCCCGGGAAGGTGGCCATGGGTCCTGCGGTAGAGCTCATTTGCATAGATCTGGCCCACGTCTGTGTCTCAGTCTCTCGTGTCCTTGCCGCACAAGAGAGATGCAGGCAGTGCGAAGACAGAGGCAGAGAGGGGAGTGAGGCGGTCATACCCTGAGGGCTGCCAAGGGCACCCCAAATGGAAGAGGCAACTGAGGCCCCAATCCCAGAGCCTTCCAGGGAGCGCAGCCCTGAGGGTGCCTGGACTGTGGATTTCCGGCATCCGGAACTCAGAGAATCAATTTCGGACGTCTCAGCCACCGACTCATGGCACCTTGTGTTGGCAGCCCCAGGAAACCTCTCTTGGTGCCCGGGAGGATTGAGCTTTGAGCCCAGGCGGGTCCCTCTGGACAGGGCTCCTGAATACCCTATTCGGGGGACCTCGAGGGCAGGGTGCAGGGGGCTACCTGGGCCTGAGCGTCACCCTGGATCAGCTTGTCCCTCAGGGCCATCCTCGGCGCCCTCCAGGCTCCCCCAGGTCAACGCCTCAGCCTCAGGTCATAGAGGATGTCAGTGGCCTCTACCCACCGGATGCCCGTGGTGGCCTTTCCTAACCCAGTGACCGTCAGAAACCCCTCTCCATGTGGCCAGACATCCCCTGGAGGGGGAAGAGCATGGGACCACAGTCCCCAGAACCGGGTTCTTGGTTCAGACACAGAAAGATGCCGCAGAGAAGAAGGGACAACGAGTTAGCTATTTTTCACTCCTCCTCCTCCTTCGTGGTCTTCTGGTTGATTTTTTAAAGTTGTGCTAAGATGCTGCCAGCGCGGTTCAGCGGTAGCGCGCTGGTGGCCTTGGGTTTGATCCCAAGCACCTCGCAGAAAACAATCATAAAATTCCAATTATACATACATAACAAAACGTCCTATGGTAACCATCTTTAAGCCCAGTATTCAGGGACATAAAGCGCATTTCCACTGAACAGCCACCGCCACCATCGTCTCCAGAAGTTTCTCATCATTCCAATGGAAGCTGTGAGCCCTGGCCTCCCTTCATCCTTTCCCTAGCGGCCATGCGTTCTCCTCCCTGCCTTGAAGAGCTTTGCTCGCCTGAGAGGAACCGTGATATTTGTCCTTCTGTGTCTGGCCATGCTCGAGGAACGCGCTGTCCTCGGGTTTCATTTGCGTTGCGGCGGGTATCAGAATTTCATTTCTTTTTATGGTGACTCATGTTCCATTGTGTGCATGCATCACATTTTGTTTACCCATCCCTCAGCCGAGGGACACTGAGATTGTTTCCACCTCTGGCTATTGTGAGTAATGCTGCGGCGGACGCTGGGGGACAAGCGTCTCCTTGATCCCGGCTTTCAGGTCTCTTGGGTCTAAACTCAGAAGCAGAATTGCTGCATCATGCCATCCGTCAGCGCTTACCTTCGTGAGGAACGGCCTCACTGTTGAGAAGTCAGTTCTGGGCTTTTGGGTTTTTGAATAGGCTCTGAAGGTCTGTGAGCCTGGGTTAAGGCAGCAGAGCAGGTGGGTGCGGGTGAGCAGGGTACGGCTATTGTGGGGCCCTGCAGGATCTGCCCCCACTGTCCATCAGCTTGTCATGCTGTGGGGCTTTGTATTGCTCTGATGCTGAAAGCTGTGCTACCGGTATAGCATGTGGCAGGGCCAGCCATGGTGGACAGGTTTCAGCTGAGCTTCTAGACTAAGATAGACTAGGGAGAAAGACCCACCCCAAAGCAATTAGCCATTCAAAACCCTATGAATAGCTGGGCATGGTGGCGCACGCCTGTAACCCCAGCAGCTCGGGAGGCAGAGGCAGGAGGATTGCAAGTCCGAGACCAGAGGCGTTCTGTGTAATTTAGTGAGACCCTGTCTCAAAAAGTAAAAAAAATGGGCTGAGGGTGCAGCTCAGTGGTCCAGCACTTGCAAAGCATGCAAGCATCAGGCCCTGGGTTCAACCCCCAGTACTGCAAAAACAAATAAATAAATTAAATTAATAAATAAAAGCTATGAATAGCAGGGGCTGGGATTTAGCTCAGTTGGTAGAGCGCTGCGCTGCAGTCTCTGAGGTCCCAAGTTCAATTCCCAGCACTGCAAAAATGGGAGAAGGACCTGGCAATCCACTCCCAAGGCAATCCTGAAACAGTCAGCCATTGAAAACCCTATGAGGCGGCCGGGTGCGGTGGCGCACGCCTGTAATCCTAGCGGCTCGGGAGGTGGAGGTAGGAGGATTGCAAGTTCGAGACCAGAGGCAGTCTTCGTAACTTAGCAAGACCCTGTCTCAAAAAAGCAAAAAATGGGCTGAGGGTGCAGCTCAATGGTCCAGCACTTGCAGAGCAGGCAGGTGCGAGGCCCTGGGTCCAACCCTCAGTATCACCAAAAAAAAAAAAAAAAAAATAGAAAACCCTATGAGGGTTGCTATGAGTCAGATACCGACTCGACGGCACCTAACAACAACAACATGAATAGCAGAGAAGCACTGTCAAATATACTACCAGGAAATGAGCCCCCCAGGCTGGAAAGCATTTAAGAAACAACTAGGGTAGAGTTGCCTCAGAGTAGAGTCAACCATAATGGGATTGGAGTCAAGCCCCTGGGACCTCCATTCGTTGATGTGGCATGACTCAACATAAGAAGAAACACAGTGGCTGCAACAATGGGCTCAAACATAAAGATCGTGGGCATGACACAGTGTCGGGAGTGTTTTGCCCTGTTGTACACAGGGTTGCTATGAGTCAGAGCTGACTTGATGGCACCCAACCACAACAAGGGATCCGCTAAGGCCTGGTCCCCCTGTCCTCATGATGATTGCAGAGCCGTGGCCAAAATAGCTGAGTGAACAACTTTAGAGCTAAAGATTGATTTTGGCTCACGGTTCCAGAGACTTCGGTCCACAGTCTGTTGACTCTGGGGTGGTGGTGGGGAAGAGCACTGTGGTGGCTGGAGGAGGCTGCTCAACTCTCCGTGGACAGGAAGCAGAGAGACAAGAAGAGGCCAGAGACGGGGTGCTCCTGAGGACCTGCTTCCTGCAGCTCCTGAAATTCTCAGAGCCTCCCAACATAGTGCCACCCGCTGGGGACTAGAACCCCAACACAAGGGCCTCTTTGGGGGGACACGTCATCACATTCCCCCACAGCTGCTTGCAACGTTAGCGTCGGGAGTCACCTCACGCTGGGGACGGGATGAGCACAGTGAGGAGCCCGGGCTGAGAGCTGGCCTTTGCCACCACACAGGATGGGTCCCCAGAAGAGCTCAGCGGTAGAAAAGTTGTGTGTCTTGCAGGCCGGAGTGTGCGGCTTGAGCTCTGGACGCCGGCCCCGGGCCCTCACGCCCTGCACCGCGGAGCGTGAGCGCAGTATTTTTAGCCTGGAAATGTTTGTAGGGTGGGAGTCGCCCGACACCTACACGGACCGTAAAGTAATTTCCACAGAGCAGCCACGGCACACCTCGCTCGGAACACTGCATGCGCCTGTGAGCCTTCCAAGGTCAACACGGCCCAGTGCCCGCCGAGGCCCCGAACAAGGAGGGCCGCTGTGCGGGGCCAGACGGGGCAGCCGGGCACCGTCTCCCTGGAACAAGGCCGGCAGTCTCAGGCCCGCCATCTGCAGCAGCGTTCCTGGAGGTGGCAGGGCCAGGGCTAGGTGTCTGGGAGGGCTTGATAAAGGCCGTCTGTCTGTCTGCCTGCGCCCGTGTTGACCGTGGCCGGACTTCAGTGGTCCAGCGCAGGATCTGGTCTCAAATGCTCACGAGTCACCCGCAGAGGCGGGGTCCGGACGGCCCACGTGGCTTTCTCAGATCCCTTGCTCCCTGTGCCTTGGCGGCGGAGGCCCTGTGTGCGCTGCACACAAGGAATCTGGTCTCCCAGGTCCGGGCTGAGTGGGCAGGGACCTCCGGCTGGGTACCTGCCCTCCCAGCTCAGCACCTAGGCCCGGCCGTCCTTCCTGCTCACGTCTGGGGTCACTTCTACGCGTGTCGCCACACTCAAGAGGACAAGGCAGACCCTGGGGGAGGAGTGGGCCACGGGGGCTGGGGAGGGGTGGACGCCAGCTCCTGAAGGGCCCGGGGCCGGCTGACCTCCCTCATGGGTCCTGGGTGAGGGCCACGGTCTCACTCCCAGGCAGGACTGGGAAGGGAGGGGACAGGGAAAGACCCACCCTCTCTGTCACTGTGGGCTGTGCTCTGGGCTCCCCCATGCAGCCTGTGTGTCCTTGAGTGAGGTCCTCGCCCTCTCTGAGCCTTCGCCATCGGGCCTGTGGGGGCGCTCCTAGCAGGTAGGGAGGTGTCGAGGGGAAATGTGGCACCGGCGAAGCCCCCGGTGCCACGGCTGGCACAGGGGCTAAGAGTGCCAAGGACGTTTGCTGCTGCAGGTGCTGGTGGTGGCCGCACCAGCATCGAGGCCACCACTCCAGTGTGGGATTCACAGGGAGGTGGATGTGAGTCCGTGTGGGTCGTTAAGAGAAGAAGGGGACCCCTGGCGTTTTCCAGAGCCACATCCAACCAGGGAGAAGGGCCAGTCTGAACCCCAGCAGACAGCCCTGACTTTGCTGCGTACGTGCCATCGTGGAGCCCCTGGGTGGCCGCCCTTCTCTGAGACCATCTGGGTATCGAGCCTCCTGTGCGGTACCGAGGAACACAGGGAGCGTTGCATCCTATGTCCTACCTGGAGCCCAGGTGTGTGGGAGCTGAGGGTGGGTGGGGCCAGCTGGAGGTGGGGCCGGTCTCAGTCCAGCTGTGGAGACTTCCCCACCCTCCACCTGAGCACTGACCCTGCCCAAAGGGCTACTGTCCAAAAGCGGACTCGTGATGCCAAGGGCTGGCTGGAGGCACCATGGACGGTCCGTGTGGCTGGATTTCAGGGTCCCCACCAGTGGCAAGGCTTTGCTCCCCACAGTGCCAACCCTTGTGGATGGGCTGAGCCTGTTTCAAAGGTCGGTGCAGGTACACCGGAGCCCCTGAGTAGCCTGCCAGCCGCCTATGGGTCCCTGGCACTCAGGCGTCCCCACAGCCCCTCGCACTTTTGCTAGGGGAGAAAAGAATGTGGGCTGTGGCGTGGCCACCCTGGCCTTCCAGAACTCCCTGAGGTACTGTGGGAACAGGGACAAATTCAGTGACAGACTCTCTCTTCTTATGCAAAATGGGGCCAAGAGAAGACGATTGCAGACCCAGCCAGGGTGCAGACAAGCGTGGTTGCTGCCCCGTCCGCGGATAGGTGGACATGAGCCTCCGTGAGGATGGAGTCTGTGTGAGTGGTAAAGTGTTCAATGGGTGGATCGCTAATTTATAAACTACAAGCACCTGGAGGGGGGAAAAGTGGGGCAGTGATAGGAGTGTGGAGCTGGAGGGCTGGAAGATGTGCCTGAGAAGCAAACTCAGTCAAGGGAGCAGGAGGCAGAGGACACTCGGCAATGGGAACAGGCCGTGCTAAGGCACTGGGGCAGGAACTTTTTGGTGCCTCAGCAGGGACCCAAGGGGGCCCTGTGGCTGGAGGGGAGGCTGAGGGCAGAGAGGGAGGAGAGAAGGTGGTCGGATAACAGATAGAGGGTGAGGGAGGTGCCAGACCAGATGGTCCTGGTTAAGACCCCATCCTGAGGCGCTGCTTTGACAGCTGGCCCCGCCCCTGCTGGGGAGGAGCAGAGACCAGCTAGGAGTCATCTCCATGGTCCGGGAGAGAGAGATGGTAGGCTCAGCTGGGATGGGTGACAGCGTCTACCTGCAGCACCAGAAAGTGCTGGGCCCTAGAAGCAGAAGCTGTGCAGCATGCTGGGGACGGAACGGAGGCTGACAAATGTCAAGACGGAGCCCCCTGCTGTGATGGCACGTGGACACGCCACGCACACACACGTGCCCTGAGTCATCGTCGTCGTTGTCGTTAGTTGCCCTCAAGTTGTGTTCGACTCATAGCGACCCTCAGAGGGTTTTCTTTTCTTTTTTTTTTTTTTTTGCGGTACTGGGGGTTGAATCCAGGGCTTAGTGCTTGCGTGCTCTGCAAGTGCTGGACCACTGAGCTGCACCCCCAGCCCATTTTTTTTTTTACTTATTGAGACAGGGTCTCGCTAAATTACACAGACTGCCTCTGGTCTCGAACTTGCGGTCCTCCTGTCTCTGCCTCCCAAGCCGCTGGGATTACAGGCATGCGCCACCTCGCCTGGCTCCTCAGAGGGTTTTCAATGGCTGATTGTTTCAGAACTGCCTTGGGAGTGGCTCGCCACATCCCTCTCCCATTTTCGTGGTGCTGGGAATCAAACTCGGGACCTCAGACACTGCAGAGCAGCGCTCTACCCACTGAGCTAAATCCCAGCCCCTGCCTGAGTTATAGATATAGTAAATATTCATGAGGTCATTGGCAAGCTATGTTTTTCTCTTTATCCTTGTCTCTAAGTTTTCTAAAGGAAATATATAGGAGTTGTATTTAAAAAAAAAAAGATTTCTAGGGCTGGGGATGCAGCTCAGTGGTAGAACAGAGCGTTTGCCTGGCTTGTGTGAGGCCCTGTGCTCCATCTTTAGCACCATATATTCGCAAAAATAATATTTCTACTCGGTTGGGTGCGGTGGTGCACGCCTGTAATCCCAGCAGCTCGGGAGGTAGAGGCAGGAGGATCGCAAGTTCGAGACCAGAGGCAGTCTGCGTAACTTAGCGAGACCCTGTCTCAAAAAGTAAAAAATGGGGTGGGGGCGCAGCTCAGTGGTCCATCACTTGCAGAGCACGCAAGCGCGAGGCCCTGGGTTCAACCCCCAGTACCACACACACACACAAAAAGAATATTTCGACTGTCATAGATACAGAGATCCTACTTTTGAAAACTTAAAGGAATGGGTCTGAACTATAGCAAAGTTATTAGAAAACAATGATACTACCACAGGCCTGCTTCTCATTAAAAGTATGTTTCTTTCTTTTTTCTTCCATTTCTTTTTCCTTTTTCTTTCTTTTTATTTATTTGTTTATTTCTTGCTGTCCTGTGGGGCTGAACCCAGGGCCTTCTGCATACTTGGCAAGTGCTCCGCCACTGAGCTGCATCTCCAGCCCCCTTTGTCTTTCTGTATCTTGAGACAGGGTTTCACTAAATTCCACAGGCTGCCTCTGGCCTCAATCTCACGATCCTCTGGCCTCCGCCTCCTGAGTTGCTGAGATTATAGGAGTGCCCACTACGCCTGGCATTTATTTAATTTTTTGAGAAAAGTTTGGTTGCGTAGCCCAGACTGGCCCCCAACTTGCAATCCTCCTGCCTCAGCCTCCTGAGTGCTTGGGTCACAGTTGACTTCAAAATTACAGTTTTAAGTCTCAAACGTCCCAAATGAAAACTTAGCAACCCCTTGTGGTGCAAAGCACTCAATGAAGTCTGATGCACCGCTGAGACTTTTGTCCCTGGAATGTGGCCAGGCGGAGGGAAAGTCTTCCCCAGGAAGCCACTGAGAAAAGCCAGATCGCGGATGCAAGGGTTTGGCCTGAGAAATGGAGCCAGGGGAGGGTGCCAAAGAAGAGCTGGAAGAAGGACCTCCGGGCCAGCGTTCTGTGGTGAAGAGCAATGGGCAATTTCATTTTGCTTGGTTTCCAGCCTTCTCTGTTTTTTCTTTAAACAGCACTTCGAACTTTTAAGAAAAAAGAACAAAAACCAAACCAAACACCTCCAGTTACTTTTTTATTTTAAAAAATTCTGCTCAGTCTTGAGATCCCAGGTGAAAGATAGGCTTCCTGGCAGCAGGTCCTGGTACCCACCCAAGGGTCCTCAGGCATCACACGCTCCTTCTTGCCCCTGCCCTCTGGGAACTTGGGGTCCCGAGCGGGAACCAGAGCAACCAAGGGACTGTCACCCTCATGGCTGCCTCCTAGGGGCTCCAGACACCCCCACACCCCTAGTTGAGGGCCAGGAGCAGGATCCTGGCTCTGCCCACTTCTTTACCCTTACCTGGCACACCTGGACAGGGAGCCTCCCCTCTACCTTTGTCAGTTACTGGCCAACGCCTCTGGGTGGCTCCACCTGCCCTAGGCTGGGAGCCATCCTTCCCCTGCCCACACCCCTCCCTGCTCCTCCTCAGATGTCCCTGGCCCTCCTCTGGAGGCGGCCAGGGCCAGGCAGCCAAGGGAAGGGGGGCCTGGAAACACCTTTTCCCCTTTCCTGTTCAAGGTGGCCCTGAGGGCAGGCAGAGACCCCTGTGTACCCAAAGTCTTTCCTTGAGGGGACGGAACATGCTGAAAATGGGGCTCACACTTGTGCAGAGAAGGTCAAAGATCTGAGAACTGTGTTGCTGGGGAGGGGCTGGGCAAGGTGGGGATATCATCCACACGTGTTGAGAGTGGGCAAGGCTGAGGTGGAGGGAGTGGGGGTCCTGGGTTCCTCTCTCCATGTCCACACTGGGGAGCGGTCCCTGGCGCAGCCCCTCTCCCCTTTCTCCATCCTCCCACGCACTGGAGGTGGGCGCCCCTCCCGCGCGCCCCTCCGGCCAGCGTGGCCAGATCTTGACCGTTCTGATGCCAGGGAGCCGTTTGGCCGGGCCGGGCCGCAGCGGATGGGAAGTTTTACTGCCTGGCTTTGCTGTCTGGGCTGTGCAGAATGCAGCTGTCTGAGCTAGCTCCCAGGAGGGGTGACAACATCCAGCCACCTGGCTCTTTCGCTGGGAACTGGAAGGCTGAGGGGCTGCAGGGGCCGGGCTGAGGGCGGTGGGGGAACAGCTCTGCAGCGCCCCGTAGGACAAGCCCCCCCCCGTTGGCACTGTCCCCCTCCAGGACTACCACTGGCAGGCCATGACCACAGTGCAGGGCTGCACCCCACATGTGGGCCTGATGACTTCTCCTGCCCGGGCCCTCACCCATGAGGCCCCAGAAATCGCGTGGAAATCATCACCCGCACTGTCATCCTAATGCACACGCAACAAGGTGTAAAATTGCGCGTTTCTAAAATTTGTTATCAGCCTCACTCGCCGGCCTCCCGAGCGGGCTGCAGCGAGGAAATTCAGGGGAGGCTGCGTGGCTCCTGCAACATGAGTTATGACAGGCTTGTGGCTCCGTGGCTGGGGGAACTCAGGCCCGGGAGGGATTTATCACTCCGGAGAGAGCCTTCAGCGGGCTTCATTAGGCTGAAAACGATAATGAAGGTCCTCCCTCACCTGTTCTCATTAATAACGGCTCCCCTCTTATCGTGGCGCCACATGCGTCGTGCTTTTAGGCAATATAGACATCCCAAGGAGAAAAATGGGGCTGGGATTTGGCTCAGTTGGTAGAGCCCTGCACTGTAGTCTCTGAGGTCCCGAGTTCGATTCCCAGCACCGCAAAAATGGGAGAAGGGCCTGGCAATCCCCTCCCAAGGCAATCCCGAAACAGTCAGCCATTGAAAACCCTCTGAGGGTCGCTGTGAGTTGGATACCGACTCGACGGCACCTAACAACAACAACAACAACAAGGAGAAAAATGGCACCAGTGCCACGGAGGAGCTCCCTCGCCTGCCTCTTCTCTCACATTGGCCCGGCCCGAGGGCCAGGGGACCTGCCGGCAGGGGGCGCAGCCGGCTCGCCAAGAGCTGGGGGTGGCAGCTACCGCAGGGCAGCCGCCCTCCCCTTTGCGGGGCACACGGCCCCCTGAGCAGTGGCAAGTAGACGCCCGGGGAAGGGAGAGTCAGGCCTTCTGGAATCTTCCAGGCCGGCACCACCTTCCAGATCCCTCCTATGTATGTGTGGACGTTAGCCAGAGGCAGATCTTCTTCAGCCCTGTATTTTTGTCCCACCCGGTTTCTTTTTACTTTAGCAGTTGTTTAAAGGGTAAAAATGGACACTGATGTGTGGTACTTCTGTGTTAAAGGCAACATGAATCTTCCTTCTGCCCCGGGCCTCAGCCCGCTCCCCAAAGGCAACTCTGAAAACAGTTTCTTGTGAGATTTTCCAGAAACTTCTGTGCTTGTGCAAACATATAAGTAGGAAAGTAGAGATGGTGTGCATTCTTTTTCATTTTCCATAAGTGAGTTCACTGTATATGCACTTCTCTGCAGCAGTTTTCTTTTAGCCTCACAATCAATCTTGGGGACGGTCCAGCCATACTTTGTCCTCTGTGTTGCACAGAAAGCACAGCAGCGGGAGCAAGTAGGAGGCCGAGTGGGGCGTGTGTGTGTGTGTGTGTGTGTGTGTGCGTGTGTGTGTGTGGAAATGCCCTGCAACTTCTAGATCCGGTCTCCTGCCTCCCAGCCCTCTCCTCGGGCTCAGCCCCCACGGCCCTCTGTCCTTCTGTCCTTCCAACAGGACCAACCTCTTTGTGGTTTTCGCCGTCCCTGTTCCTCTTCCTTCACAATGGCCGCCAGAGCGACCGCTGGAACTTTTCGCAGCCCTGAACTTGCCGCCCTCCTTCCTTGTTGGAACCTGCCTGAAGTGCCCTGTGACACTGCCCAGCGGGCTGACACTCGGGACCCCTGGCCGGGCAGCCCCTCTGACCTTTGGTTCTCCTATGAGACACCTGCTCCCCTCACTCTTCTGGGTCTCTGACTCGGCTCCCAAAATAGCCGGGCATGTTGGCGGCCTGGCTGTCCCTGGCTCGGGCTTGTGCCGCTGCCGGGAAGGCCTCCCCCTCCCCTGCTTTGGGCAGACTCATTTGAACCCTTCAGGGCCCATCCCCAAGGTCACCTCCGGCAGGAAGCTTGCCAGAGGCTCTCAGCCAGCAGGAGAGAACCCCAGGTTGACTGTCCTGGGCTCCCTATCCGGGCTGGGGCTGGGGGCTTGGGGCCGGCCGTGGCCTCTTGGTCCTCTTCCCCTGAGCATTGCTGCCTGCTGGCTTCTGCTGGCTACTTACTGGGGCAGAGGGGACCCGCAAGGTTGGTCCTGCGTCATTGTCGCTCCAGCCTCCTCGTGGGTCCTTCATGGTGGAACATGAGCTCCCTTTATAAAACCTCAGCTCCCCCAGCCCTGGATTCTCTCCCCAGGGGGAAGCCACATCGACACCCAGGCAGCCACCTGGGACCCCCGGGGGGAGGCTGCTGACCCTGAGGGGTCGCTTGCAGTGGGCAGGCTGAGGGGCTCCGCCTTCCTCAGGACCGTGCTAAGGGGGCTCCCTGGACTGTGTTCCCAGGCTAGCCCCTGCAGGACAGATTTTGGTTTTGACCATCGTCAGGGGTGCGGAAGTGTCCTAAAGTAGAGGGGACAGCAGGAACGGGGCCTGGGTGGGGGCTTGTGGGTAGGTGGGAAATAGCAGTCCGAGGCTCGGGATTGCCTGGGAAGAAGACCCCGGTGCCCTGGGCAGAGAGGAAGTGGGTACCAGGGTCCCAGTAGTCTTTCAGTTTTGTTGTGACCTCCCCAAGGACAGAGGGGAAACTGAGGCCCATGCAGGGGTCTTGAGCCCTGCCATGGTGGGGGCACCTGTGTGTCCCACAGGCCTCCTGTCCGCAAGCTCACAAGGTCCTGTAGCCTGTTCCCAGCCTGTGGCTCACTGTCCCGGGGCCACAGGGCCACCGGGGCACTGTGATCTATGCAGCAGCCACATCGGGGCTGTGCCAGGTCCCCTTGTCGCTTGTTCCGAAGTCACGGCCTGCAGACTTGCTAATTAGCCGGTAACTGCACACCGGAGCCATGTGCCCATCTTGACTCCACGGTCCACGCCGCCGCTGACAAAACCCAGAGGCCTCGGTGCTGCTGAGGAAGAGCAACCGCGCGTGTTTTTACAGAGCCGGGGCCAGGGAACAGACGAGCAAATGCCACGCGTCCCTCCCTGCCAGCTTCTGTCTTGACAAGCCGAAGGCTTGGGGGGAGGCAGGCAGATGTGGGGGCGGGAACGCGGCCAAGGCTTTGTTCCAGCTGGGACTCCCTATCACAGGCAGAACTAAACGGCGCACGGGAGCGGGAGGCCGTGACAATCGGGGGCTCCGGGGTGCCCATGGGCAGCCACAGGCCAGTCATTGGTGGGATGTCCCCAGCCCGCTGGCCTGGCTGCCCCCATCCTTGAGAGGGGCGCCACGGGCCTAAAGGTCAGCGGGCACACTCCTTAGAGTTGCGATAGCAGCCATTAGGACGAGCCTCGGGCTCTCGGGCAGCTCTTCTGCTTCCCACAGGCTTTCTGGGGGCTCTCAGGGCAGAGCCCCCTAGTCTGGCCTTTCAGATGCACACGCTGAGGGCCAGGGAAGTTCTTGACGCCCATTCAATTAAAGGCTTCCTCCGGCTGTGGTGGGTGGGACTGGGCTGGGCTTCCTGACTGCTGAGTGGAACGGAAGTGGCTGTGGCATCTGTGGTTGGGGAGTTTTAGGGATGGGGGGACCTGAGCTCATAGGTAAAGGATGACCACTGCCTTCAGTGCCTAGCCAAACCAACCCTGCCTATAGATGCCTGGTGGTTATTAAGCACCTATTGTTTGCCCACTGGGACACTCTGCAGCTGGCTCTGGGGTCCCTGCCCCATCCCCACTAATGGCAATAGGCCTCTGGTCCCTAAGGAGCACCTGGCTCGGTGAGAGGGGCTCAGGTGTATGTGCCCATGGCGGGGGAGGCCGCAGAGCAGGGAGGCTTCCGGAGCCTGGGCCTGGGGTAGAGAGTGCAGACAGACAGCCTGATCCTCCCCGGATGGGGGCCGGGTGGAGGGTCTCCAGGGGTCCATGCTCAAGAGGACAGAGGTGGCGAGACAGAGAAGGAGAAAGTGGGTGGGCGAGCCAGAGCTGGGTGCTTCCCCCCAGGGCCTGTGGCGCTCAGTGAAGGGGTGGAAGAGAAAGCAAAGGAAGAGTCTGGCGGGTCCAGCAGAGAGAAGAGGCAGAGGACAGGTGGTGACCAGCAGCGAGCAGCTGGAGGTGGGAACAGACCTCTGCCAGCCCCCCCTACTCCCAGAATCTGGGAGGGAACTTCCTGGAGGGAGTGGTGGGGTCTGAGAGGGTCCAGGCTGCAGACAGGTGCTGGGGCAGGGTCTCCGCCTCAGCCCCCTGGCTTCCGGGCCCTGGTGCACAGCTGGCCTGAGTTTGCAGCTGGAAGGGACGGGCCGCCCGCGAGGTGAGCTGGCCACGGAGGCTTCTCCCTGCAACCTCAGAGTGGCATTTTAATTAGTCGAGTCCTTAAATCACTGCTCGCCGCTCCCCACACGTGGCGGGTTTATTAAAAGCCGGGCCAAGTTAAAAATACTGGCAACACGGATGTGCAGGCCGAGTGAGCCGCCGCGCCGGGCACCCCCGAACTGCTCGGAAGCCGCGGCAGCTCCCCCCGGGGGAATCCCTACCCACGTTCGTTCTGCGGGTAGCCCAGCTGGCAGGCAACCTGTCAACCGCGAGAAGAGGCCCGGGCCGGCCCCTCTCAGCTGCACCAGCTCCGCCCGAGCTGAGCGCCAGCCCACGACCAGGCCTGGCACCCACTTTAGATGGGCGCCTCACCCTGAAGTGTGGGTGAGGTTAGGCATGTTCACCCGCCCACCTGCCCACCGCGGATGCCCTCTGGTTGTTGCAGGGGCAAGGAGCTTATTGGAGCAGCCCTCCCTGGCAGGGTTTGTAGGAAGAGGTAGCAGCTGGCACGGCATGGGTTGAGAGGTGAATACCACGAGTGCATTTTAAGTAAAGCCGCCTGAGACAGTCCTTTGGTGGGCTTCAGTTTACCTCCTCGTTCAACAAGAGACAGCTTTCCTGTCAAACGATCTACCGTCCCATCCATCTGGCCATCTGTCATGTATTCACTCAACAAACACCATCCCCCCACCCCAACTCCGGCCCTTATGGTGTGGGCAGAGAAGAATCAGACATGAGCCGGGCGGGGACTTTGGAGGCTTCCTTCCAGTGCCCAAAGTGGCTCACCGGCTTCGGAGGCAGAGCGTGACAAATGCCAGGTTCTGAGGAGTAAATAAAATCAATGTGAAACCACTTTGGAAAGTTAAAAGCACAATTAACGTGCGACAGTTCCTGCAAGGAGGAGCCGCAGAGAGCCCGGCCAGCAGCGCTGTCTTTGCTGAGGACAGATGTGTGTGCGGGGGGCGGGGTAGGGGGAAGCCTAGGGGTGGGGGGAGACAGATGGAAGGGGAATCACAGAGCACCTCCTAGGCCACCCGTGCTGCAGCTGCCTCGCCCACAGGGTGGCGGCCAGGTTAGGGGAGGTGTCGGTTCTAATCCTCATCTCTCCACCAGCCCAGGAACCCACAGAGGAACGAGTCATGCTCTCCTCATTCAATTAGCCAATTAGGCCCTTGCTCGGCATCTGCAGTCTCCTTGCCCACGAGCACCCTTGGGTCCCTCCCATCTTTAAGTGAAGGCTCACGCCTCTGTGCACGCACGCACGCACGCACACCGCACACCATCCTCAGGCTTGTCTGCGTCCGAAGCCCTGGGCTGACTAACTCCCGCGTTCCCTTCTGCCTCAGCCTCGGTTTATCACTTCCTGCTCTGCACGCGCTGCCGGCACTCCCCCAGCCTAGCCCGGCCCCACACGCGTCCATTGAACTGCCCAGTGACCCCTTCTCCATCTTTTTTTTTTTTTTTTTTTTTTGTGGTCCTGGGGGTTGAACCCAGGGCCTCGCGCCTGCATGTTCTGCAAGTGCTGGGCCACTGAGCTGCACCCTCAGCCCATTTTTATTTTTTCACTTTTTGAGACAGGGTCTCGATAAGTTACGTAGACTGCCTCTGGTCTCAAACTTGTGATTCTCCTGCCTCCGCCTTCCGAGCTGCTGGGATGACAGGCTTGCGCCACCGCACCCGGCTCCTTCTCCATCTTCATCCTAGTTGACGTCCTGGTGGCATGGGGGACCAACGGCCGCTCCCTCCCTCAGTGTCTTCTTTCACAGACTCTGAGACTCCTCTGGCTTCTGGAAGGAGGAGGTCTGGACGGTGTCTGTGGTCAAGGAGGAAGAGCCAGGGAGTGAAAGGGGCTGAAAAACGCAAGACCGATCTGGGCCGGGGCGGCCTGGAAAAGTGAGCGCAGCCCTCAGGCAGCTGCGACCGTGTCAGAGCAGACGCCTTATCATCCTGGCTTCCTCTTTCCTGTGCCTCATGTGTTGCTTTGTCCCAGGGTTTTGTTTCCAGCGCAGTCCCTCACCGGGTCCCTGCCCACTGCTCTGCTCCCTGCTGCCCTGACAGGACCTTTGCTGGGCCTGGCAGTGCCCTCACCCCATCATCCTTCACTCTCATGGTCTGCATGGCTCACCTCGACTATCCCTGGACACGTGAACCACCCAGTTGCCGTCTTTGCCATCCGCCTGGGCCACGCTGGCAGGTGCCGGCCATCGAAGGCGAGTGGGAGAACTGAGGCCCAGAGGAGAGAAAGGCTTTGCCCAACATGGCCCAGCGCCTCACCCACATCCTGGTGCCCAGCGTTGGCCATCAGCTGGGATGGGAGTCGGCGCCCCCGCGGGGCCACCATGGACCAGAGCCTCCTCTACGCCAGCTCGTGCCCACCTTCCGCCTGCCTGTCTATCAGCTCTCAGTTTGCAGTTTGGGTCCCCACCGGCCAGCAGGCCCTGGGGTAATGGGACCTGCTGTCGCCCTCTGGCTTCTTTGCGCCCCGCCCACATCTCTGTAAATAGTCCCTTTATTAAACTCTCTTCAATTTCACCATCTTGCGGGCACCATCTGTCTTCTGCTGAGCCCTGCGTGACTCACGCAGTCCCCACCCCCCGGGGCCTGCGGCTCTGCTCCCCGTTCCTTGTTAACTCAAGCTGTGAAGTGGGGAAGGAGAGGCTGGCCCGAGTCCCCAGGCGTGAAGCCTGGCCTGCGGAGACTGTTCCGGATGCAGGCTCTGGTTCCCGGTGGGCGGTGCTAGGCCGCTGGCTGGCCCCAGCGTCCCTTTGCTCCTGCTCCTGCTCGGCCCTCTCCCCACCCCACAGCACCTCCAGCATCCTCCTAGCAGGGGCAAGGCAGGCCCGGGCGCTAAGCACCTCCTAAATGTCCATGCTGCACAGGAGCTTCCTGTCCTAAGTTGGCCAGGCCCCACAGGGGACCGGACAGTGGCCCTGAGGACCTGGCTGTCCCTAAGCTTGCTGGCCAAGCCCTGCCCTCCTGCCCTTGCTCTCTCCTCTGGCTACTCTGCCTGTGTAGAGAACATGCTGGAAGGTACTGACCGTGACCATTAACAGGAAAATGAAGCCCGCGAGCTCAAACACAGAGCCCCAAGCCATGGGGAGCCTGGCAGCGGGTCCTCCCTGTGGCATGGAGGGTCTGCTGGGGCCTGCACTCGCCACAGACAGCTCAGGCTGCCATCGGCTGCTCACAGAGGGGAGGCAGAAGGGAGAAAAATACAGTCAGAAATAATCAGCCAGAGCCAGGCGCGGTGGTGCACGCCTGTAATCCCAGGGGCTCAGGAGGCGGAGGCAGGAGCATTGCAAGTTCAAGACCAGAGGCAGTCTGCATAACTTAGTGGGACCCTGTCTCAAAAAGTAAAAAAAATGGGCTGGAGGTGGCAGCTCAGAGGTCCAACACTTGCATAGCATACAAGCATGAGGCCCTGGGTTCAACCCCCAGTACCGCAAAAAAAAAAAAAGAAAGAAAGAAAGAAAGAAAGAAATGGCCTTTGGGAAAGAGGTGGGGAAAAGTGACTGAAAAGAAACTTATCAAGAGATTGATAAGGAAAGCGGAAAGGCTGAGGGCAAATCTTCCCAGGGAGAAACATCTCCCAGGTTTAAAAGGCTGATCTCCCCAATAAAACAGCCAGATGCTTCTTTATGGACTCTGATAGGACGGTGCCAGTGCATTCCAAAATTCCATGTGCCTCATCCTGAGCTTGGTGTCCTGGGAGAGCTGACATAAATTGGGGAAGGACAAATTTCCTTCCTGCCTCCCTGGGACCCTTTCCTTCCCGTAGGGGAGGGCCCTCCGGACCCAGGGTGGCTACAGGCTGGGGGCAGACAGCCTGGTAAGCCAAGCGCACATTGGTGAGAGAGGCAGGAGGCTTGCCAAGGGCTCCAGGTAGCCAGAATGGGTGCGTGGGAATGGAGATGGAGCCAGGCCGAGGGAGCAGGGAGACCGACCGAGGCCTTCTCGGCAACGGCAGGCAGGGAGGCTCAGGCAGACACATGGGAGAGGAGACTCCGGGACCACGGAGCCACCATGGAGGCCATAGGGGCCAAACTGGGCCCGGGCAGCTTTGGAGTCATGAAGGCAGAGAGAGCTGGATTCCGGACAGGGAGAAAGGCGAAAGGAGACAAGGAACGTGTCGGGGAGAATATGGCCAGCCCAGTACGCGGCCTTGCTTTTTTCCAAGTCTGTGCCCCCACAGGGGTGAAGACAGGCCACCTGCTGCTCCAACTCAAATCCTGCTCCCAGGACATGACTTCGTCTCTGCTTCCAGCCCGAGGATTTTCTTTTTTTCTTTTTCTTTTTCTTGTTATGTCGCTCCGGCTGGCCTCGAATGTTCGATCCTCCTGCCCTACCCTCCGAGTGTGGTGATCATAGGCATGTGCACCACAACCAGCTCTGCAGAGTTTTTGACTCAACCTTGGATAAACCCTTTTAAACAGGGGGAATCTGGGGGCTCCTTATCACCAACTTCCACATTCTTCCTGGGGAGGAACCACTCCATAACATTGAGTCCTGCTCTGTCAATTCCTCGCTGTGTGACTCACAGAGAACCACTTACCCTCTCTGGGCCCTGGTATCCAGCTCTGTGACTGACACGGGAGCCTCCACAGCTGGCGGGGGAGGAGTGACGGACATTTCTGCGCAGGGATCAAATTAAAGCTCATCATCCACAGACGAAACCGGTGTTTGGGTTCCAAGCAATCCTATTGTGTGGGTGAGGTGAGGACCAGAGGTAGCTGGGGCCTGGCGCCCCTGCTGGCTGTCCCTGGTTGGAGCCTGGCTGCCGGCGGCTAGATAGGGCCTCTGGAGGTGCCGCGTCACCATAGGAACGGGCTCCTGTGTGCGGGGAGAGCAGCGTGGAGGAGCCAGGAGCTTGGAGAGGTGGCAGTGGCGGTGGTGGTGGCGGTGGGGTGGATGTGGTCTAACACAGCTGCTCCCCACATTCCTAATCCAAGGCTGGGGGGCTCCAGTCAGGGGGGAAAGAGGTGGGGGTGCCCTTGCGGCCTTTGTCGTCCTCTCTCAGGGAAGGACAGGCTGGGATTTCAGCAACCCCGGGAACCGGAATATCAGAGGAGGCAAGAGGCCGGCTGGCGAGGCCACGCGGCTGTGGCCAGTTGCTAGGACACAGGATCGTCCCGAGGGACCCATGGTAACCCTCAGGGAACACTTTGTGCCTCATTCATTTATTCATTAATTCACTTAATCCATAAACACCTCGCAGGCAGTGAGGCAGGCCACCGGCCACGGGGCACAGGGCTGTACAAGGCGCCTCTGGCCCTACCGGGGTCAGGCACACATGCAAAAGCTATTCACGCCGGGCAGGAAGCTGTGCTCAGGGCTGCCAGAGGTGCCCGGGGCAGCTGGGAGGAGGCCATGGCTCACTCACTTTCAGTCCTGGGCCAGGACCCAGGACAGGCGGAGTGGGGCAGGGGTGGCCCTGGGGAGGAAGCACCGAGCTCTCATCTCCTCCTGGCCCTGGGGACTGAGCACTGTCTTCCTTCCTTCTGGGAGACCCCGGATGCCTTGGAGTCGGTTGCACACTGAAAATGTTGTTTCAGATGTGAGTGAGTGAGGGAGCGTGGAAACGCGTCCTTACACCAGCAAAGTGTGAAGACATTAAATTTCCCAGAGCTTCCTGCTCCAGGCACCACGTACACGCTCCCTGTTAAGACACAGACGTAGAGGTGTAGTGAGGTGATCATTCTGCCAGGGTCACCCCCAAAACTCCTAGTCTGGGACCAGGATAGAGGTTCCCCTTACAAGGGCTCTGGGCTGGACAAGATAATTTTTTTTTTCTGGTGGTACTGGGGGTTGAACCCAGGGCCTCGTGCCTGCATGCTCTGCAAGTGCTGGACCACTGAGCTGCACCCCCAGCCCAGTTTTTTACTTTTTGAGACAGGGTCTCATTAAGTTATGAAGACTGCCTCTGGTCTCGAACTTGCAATCCTCCGGACAAAATAATTTTTTTTTTTCTGTTGCTAAAAGCAGTCCCAGGTTTCTGCTTGATTCCAGGGCCCTTTGCTGGGGCCTCTGAAGGACTCCTCCCTCAGGGCTCCCCTGGGAAAGTGGGTGGGTGGTGTCTGAGGGTTGGGTGTGGGCGGCTTGGCCTGATTCCTGACACCCGGCATCAAGTCTGAGCATGATGCGTTTGTAGGTTGACCCTGGTATGTGTGAGGAGGATTCTTGGTCTGTGGACTCTATTTGCCGAGGCAGAGGAGGCGAACAGTTGGGATGGATTTACACCTACACTGTGAAACTTTTGCCTTCTTCCCCAGCCTCATTCCTTACTATGTGAATCCTGCCTTAACTAACTGAACAAACTACACTTGTTTGTTTATTTGATTGTTTATTTGAGACGGGGTCTCCATAGTTTGCCCATGCTCCCGCCTCAAAGCCCTGGGCTCAAGCCATCCTCCTGCCTTAGCCTGCGGAGGAGCTGGGAGCCCAGGTGCGCAGCCCCCACCCCCGGTTCTCAGTTTACACCCTTTAACTGTGGCCCCTGTGTATCACGCCTCTGCCATGCTTCCACGCCCGTGGTCAGCTGCTCTCCCCACCTTGTAGGCCCTCCCCACGCAAGCATCTCGCTGGAGAACTATGCATTCCACAGCTCGGCTGAAGGACTGTCTGCCAAAAAATACTCCATCCACTCCATCCCCCCCCACGCCCCTCGCTGGCCGCTCCCCCAGCTCTCGCACCCCTCAATCTCAGAGGTTAGATCTCTCCGGAACTCTTTGAGTTTGGACTCCACCTCGGGTTCCATTGCTGCACTGCACACCCCCCACCCACCCGCCAGGGTCCCTCGCAGATCCCAGGGCACACAGTAGGTGCTCAGCCAATACTGGACAACTGAAAGACTACATTTAAGGAGGTGAGCCTCCGTTTTATGGAAAATTAAACTCTGGGAATTTGTGGTGAATGAAGAATTGCTGCGGTCTTTGCCAAAGCCTGAGTAGACAAGCGAAATGAAGAAAAGGCTCCTTTCTCCTCTGCTCCCCGTTCCCTCCCTCCTGGTTGGAGGTGAGTTTCCCCACAAGGTGTGGGGGCGAGGAGTCACTGTTCAGTGTTCCAGAGACCCCAAGGGCTCCCCACGCAGCATGACTCAGTAGTGCCCTTGAAGAGGATAATTTGATTGATGACGTGGACAATTAGGCTCGTGAAGCTGCCATCCACGGCCACTCCAACGGCACGGAAGGAAGCGAGGGGGCTATTTTTGAATCCTGTCTTCCACGAGAAGTTGGTGGTGTTTGGGGAAAGGCGCGGCCCTTCAGAGGCCAGCAGTAGATGTGGGCCCAGACCCACGTGGCTCTTTCTCCCCCGCATCACAAGCAGACCTGCGTGGTGACTCACATGTGTGGACTCTGCGCCCCACTGGCCACTGCTGGCCCTGGAGTTGGTCAGAGTGGGCTTAGGCCTGTCGTGTGCCTCTCCGGGCGGGCACAGCCATGTTCCCGACTAGCTGGGCATAACGCCACTTGAGACTGAAGAGCCTTCTCTCTGATTGAACTTGAAACCAAACCATCATATTCCCGAAATGTACCCAGCCTGCAGCCGTAGCCCTGTGGCATCCGATCCTGTCAGATCTTGGAAGCTAAGCAGGGTCAGGCCTGGTTAGTCCTTGGATGGGAGACCACCTGGGAACACCAGGTGCTGTAGGCTTGGGAGACGGACCTGGCAATCCACTCCCAAAAAATCAATCTGCCATTGAACAACCGTATGAACAATAGTGATTTGCCTGTTGTACACAAGGTCGTCATTAGTCGGATACCGACTTGACAGGCACCAAACAACAACAACAAATGTACCCAGGGGGTGCACCTCTCATTCCCCCTCCGTCCTCTGCCCCGAGCCCCCTCCCCTTCACAGGAAAAAAAATTTCTTTCTCCAATTCCAATTTCTTCCAACTTGGAAGAATAATCTAAACGGCGGCAGCTGAGTGTCTCTCTTTGTCTGCAGGTATCCCTCACAGCCCCCAAGGTTGCTAAGCTGACCCCTGCCCCGGCAAGATAGGAGGCAGGGCTCTGGAGGTCCTTGGGTCCTGCCCACTCTCCTCTAGGTGCTATCTACTCTTACCACTGCAGATGCCTGAGCAGAGAGCTTGGCGCTTGGATTGGAGTAGACCCGGGTTCGAATCCCAGATCTGCCACTCATCAGCCTGTGGAAGTCTCCTTTGACTCCGGCGCTCAGCTCTGCTGTGGGCTTTGTGGCCTGCTTCCCCCCCCTCAGTGTAAGGAGACTTTTATGAGACAGGCTGAGCTGGAGTCTAACTGGAGAGGCAGAAGAGGGGGGACCTGTCAGCCTCCCCATGATGGGGCATGGATGTAGCTGTCTGTAGGGTGCAGCTCTGGGATGCTCTGCTCCTTGTCTTGGAAAAAAAAACAGTCCCATGGGGACAGCAGCAGGCACGGCTGGGGAGGCTGTTGTTCTTCTTTGGAATGTTTGGGGAGGTGTGGGGGGGGGTACCCGTAAGACCTTGCCAGGCCTCAGTTTTCTTGTCTGTATAATGTCCCATTAGGATTTGATTGTGGGAGTTCAGACACCCCCCAAATCGCAACCCAGTCTTGTTGTTGTTGTTGTTAGGTGCCATCGAGTCGTATCCGACTCATAGCAACCCTCATAGGGTTTTCAGTGGCTGACTGTGTCGGGATTGCCTCAGGAGTGGATTGCCACGTCCTTCTCCCATTCTTGGGGTGCCGGGAATTGAACTTGGGACCTCAGAGACTGCAGAGCAGTGCTCTACCAACTGAGCTAAATCCCAGACCACGTTGTTAAGTGCCGTCCAGTGGTATCCGACTCATAGCAACCCAGTCTAGGTGGAAGCAAAGGCTGGGGGTGGGGAGATTCTCCATGGGGGGCAGCCCTGGGATGTCAAGGTGGGGCAAAGCCCCCCAGCTGCGCTACCCTTGCTGTGCAGGCCCGGGAGAGTAGCTGGTCTCTGCGCCTCCTAGCTCCACCCCATCGAGCTTCCCAGCTCAGCAGTTTTGTCTTTAATCAAGGGGGAGGTGGCCTGTCTCGGGCTGGTGGAGGTAACAGGGTTGAGAGAGAGGGTGGGGGAGGGGATCGGAGGTGCCAGGGAGCCTGGCGGGAGGAAACGCTCCTCCTAGCTGGCTCTCAGCTGGCTTAGTGCCCTCTGGCACCCTCTACTTGCTCTCCTTCCCTGCCTGCAAAGGGCGGGGGGGCCACGGACAGAGTCCTTGGCTTGGCCAGCGGTAAGGAGCCCGGTTTCAAGGAAGCCCAAGGCCTACGTTCCAAAGCACCCTTGTAGTCGGTAGGTCCTGTCCCTGGCACCTGCAGAGGCCACTTCCTCTGGGCTTCGAACCCCGGTCTACTCAAATCCAAGCACAAAGCTCTCTGCTCAGGCATCCGCAGAGGCCATGCTGTGGTGACTAGAGCATTTCCAGAGGGAGCCACTGGTTTCGCCTCTGGTCCTGGGGCTCTGGACAAAGCACGGGCCCTTGGTGAGAGGTGGGAAGATCAACAGAGGATAGATGCTGGGACGGAGCACGCCAGCACTCCCCAGCCCCCAGGACCTGCTCAGGAATGGCAGCCTGTGTGGACTTCTCCAGGGACTGGACTGGCATTTTCATGCTTTCTGTGTAGCCTTGGAGGCTGTGACGATCCCCAACCTCCCCTCCCTCGTGCTCCTCAGCTACCCTTTCTTAGCATCTGTTTGCTACAAAGAAATCTTCAGCCTACGCAATTTACAAATGCTTTATTGAGACCAGAGTAAACCAACATAAAGCTCCGTAGCTCGCGGGTCCAGGGGCAGGGGACGCCCTCACGCCGCGGCAGCCCCGTGGGAGGCTCTCCTAGAAGGCTCTCCCCGAAGGCTCAGGTGGGTAGGACCCTGGCGGTTCCCCTTGGGGATCGCTTTAGCTGGCTGGAGCTGATGCCTGGGTCGCAGCTGTGGGAGGGAGGGCTGGAAGAGCTGTGGCTGGACTGTTAAAGCACAGAGACAAAACCTGAGTTTGCTTTAGGGACAGGTGTGTCACCCCTGCTCACACACAAGGAAAGATCGCTCTCAGAGAGGAAAAATTCAGGCTCAAGGCCATTGGCGAGCAGGAATGGAGCTGGGATTAGAGAGCAGGCGCCCACCAGCCAAGAGAGTGCTCTTTCTGCCTGCCTGGGTGACATTTGCACACCGCCTCCCTTGGACGAGGATCCCTTCACCTGGCCTCCCTCCCTTTCCAAAACTGGAAGGGGCGGGGAGTAGGAAGGAACTTGGGAGGGGGGAGGAGGAGTCCAGGTGGGTGGAGGCTTGCTCACCTGCCACTGGGGCCCCTGTGTGCTCTCTGCAGCCCCTCACTTCCCCAGCGGCTGGGAGAAGCCTGGGCAGGAGCCTGAGGGATCCTCCACCCCCTTCTTTGGCTTCTGGCTGAGAACCCGGCACTTCCTGCTGCGTGGGATGATTTTGGAGGCTGAGCTGAGGGGCCGCAGAAGGAGGGAAGGGAGCAAAGAAGGCCAAGGAGACCTTGGCGACCACGACAGAGTCACCAAGGGGTGGGGCCCGACAGCCACTCTAGCTTAGCCAGAGGGACCTGGGCGAAAGACCTGTCACCTGGAATGGGTTGATTTACTTGAGGGAACAGCCGGGGAAATACATCGAGGGGGCCACAGAAGCACAACAGGCACAGACTGCGCCCTCCGGCCTGTGCCTGAAGCCCCTCCCAACAGCTCCCACCCATCTGGGTCTTCTGCAGAGAACATCAGGGATAAACCACAGTCCCAAGGGGGCGGGGGTGCCCTCCAGCTTCCTCAGAGCAGAGGCAGCCCCCAGCGTCTCCAAGGTCTCCACTCCAAGCATGAGCCCATCCCCCAGCTGCCTTCCAGCAGTTCTGGCCCTGGGGGGGGGGGGGTCCCGCTAGCCAGTCCTACTGCACCTGCACCCTCAGACCTGCCAGGGTATGGTCAGATCCCCCTCCCCAAGGCTAGAGGACTCATTGACGAGTTTAAAGAGGCAAAGCCTCCTTCCCTATC
>VMDO01007321.1:81810-92468 GCA_007922755.1 Pedetes capensis
GCGGATTTTCCAGCAGATTGGAAGGCTCTAAGCCAAGGGGAGGGGGGAGGGGAGGCGGAGGGGAGGCGGAGGGGGGAGGGGAGGGAGGGGGGCTGGCGAGAAGGATGCCAGGGAGACTCCCACCACAGGAGCCCCGCAGAGGGGAAGGTATCTGGCAGGATCGGCATCTCCCTCCCCTCCCCCCAGCCACCCCTGGCTGTGAGCCTGGCAGTGGGTCTGGAGTGTCGCTGAGTGCCTGGTGTGCAACTGTGTGCCTGCATGTGAGCATATTGTGAAGTTGTCAACATGTGGCACTGTGGACAAAGATGGATTTGATCGTATGTGCTCTGGGAGAATGTGTGAGTTGGATCCCTTCGTTGTGGTCAGCGTGCACCCCAGAGGCCGTGGTTTGTGGGTTCTGGGGACTGGTGTGGGCGCCCGTGAACGTCAGGTGTGTGTCGCTGCGAGAATCCCTGTGCTTACGTTTCCGCATGACTAAAGCCTAGACGTGACGTCGGCACGTGCGTGGGTGGACGTGACTGAACAGGCGCGGTGTCGGCGTGCCCACAAGTGTACTTGTGTGTCTAGGAGCGCACGTGCTCTGCCTGTGACTCTGTGTGGTCGCCCAGGGTTTCCCGCTGCCTCTGGCGGGCCCCTGAGCGCGCTAGGCGCTAGACGGCAACCCCTGACTGTGCGTGAGTGACTGTGTGCTAGAGTTGCTGTGTGTGTCCCGGGGCGGGGGCGGGGGGGGGTCGGGGGGGTCGCCGGGGGTCTCTTCCAGCGCGTGAGCCCTTCACTGCCTCGTGATGGCTGGAGACCCGGAGGGCATCAAGCTTTTCTTGGCGGTCCTTCTGGGCGCGTGTGTGGTGATGTGCTTGTTCCACATCTTCGTGGTGTGCATCTGGGTTCTTCTGGGCCTGTGACCCGCGGCACGTGCGCTCCGGACGTTGGCATCGGTTTCCTCGTGTTCCTGTGGGCGGTTCTGACTTCCACGTGCGGGCTCGTGGTTTTCCCGGGGTTTCGCGGCCCGAGCCTCGCCGGCTCGGTTCCAGCGACTTCGGCGAAGCGGGCCTGTGCGGGCGCGCCCATGTGCCAGCCTGAGCGGCGACGCGTGCGGATCGTGCGCAGGTACCGTCCAGCCAGGAGTGCGCCCGCGTGCGTGAGCCGCTTCCGGGCGCCGCGGCGGTGGGGGGCGGCTCTGCGAGGGGCGGGGGTCACCGGGACTGGCCGGCGCCGGCCCCGTGCGCGCGAGGCGGGGGCGGGGGCGGGGGCCGTGCGAGGGGGGGGAGGCGGTACGAAAAGGGCGGCGCGCGCGGCGCGGCGGCAGCTCCTCGGCGGCGGCGGCGGAGAGCAGCGCAGCCCGGTGCAGCCCTGGCTTTCCCCTCGCCGCACGTCCGCGCCCCCTTCAGCGTGCGCAACCAGAAGCCCAGCGCGGCGCCCGGAGCCGGATCTGCACCCGCGCCGCTCCCCGGACCCAGACCCCGGCCGCCGCGCGATGACCGCGACCGCAGCCCTCCTGCGCGTCCTCTTGCTCCTGCTGGCTTTCGGCCACAGCAGCTATGGTGAGACCCCCGGCGGCCTGGCTCGCGCCCCCTCTGGGGAAGCCTGCGATGCCGCGCCGGACGCCCCGCGCCCCGCGCACCCCGTCCCACGCGCCCCGACTCCCGCCTGTCCCGCCTAACCCTAAGCCTGCCCTGCCCTCCGTGCCACGCGCGCGTGCCAAACCTGGGGTCCCGGAGGGAGGGAGGGTGTGGGACCCCAGCCCCTTCCAGCCCTGCAGAAGTGGCTCGCGGAGGGGTGTCGTTGCGCGGATTGCGGAGGTATGGAAAACCGAGGCGATGCCGGGAGGTTTGGGAAAGGCTGCGGGGCGCAACTTTGGGGGTGTCCCTGCGTGCTGTTCGGGATCAGGTCTGGGGTCTTTGGGGGGTGATTTTGCCCCTGTCGCCCCCAATTCTCTACAGGAGCGCACCCTGAGCCGCTCCTGCGTGGCGCGTTTCTCTAGGTGAGGGGCTGCGACACTTGTGTCTGCAGCGGCCATCGGTCTCTGGCTGCGGGGAGAGTTGCCCCTTCCCGCAGTGCCCTCTGCCCTGACTGCGCCACTGTTGGTGGGGGGGCTGTCTGGAAAGCCGCTTGAGTGAACGCATACAGTCGGTGCCTATGAAAGTGTCAGAATCTCGTACCAGTGTTGGAATCTCAGGTGGTCTGTGAGACCCTTGCGTCGTTCCCTTAATGAGAAGAGTGTGGGGCAGGGGCGATGGGGGAGACTTGACCTGGCTGCTTGGCTTGATGGGAGTGAACCTTAAAAAACTCCAGTTGCCCCACCTGTGAGCTGGCCAGGTGAACCTGTCAGGCTTTTCCAAAGCCAAGCACCCCCAAATCTGTTTCCACTTTGGCAAACTGAGGGTTTGGCCCAACACCCGGGGTCAGAGGCTCTCCCTCCACTGCCCCACAGCCCTGCTTTTAGGGGCACTTGAGGTTTCGTATTTTCTTTGGAGAAAAAAACGGTGTCTGTGCTGCTGTCGGGGACTGAGGAGTGTACTGGGGTCATCCCCCAGCTAGGAGCGTGGCAGGGCAGTTTTCCATCCACAGATAAGAAGTGCCTACTGTGTGCCAGGCTGGTAGGACGCAGGAGGGTCATTGGATGGCGGGGCTGGGGGGCTGCGGGCTGTTTGGGCAAAGGTGGGCTGTGCCTTGGTCCCCAGGCCTCGAGGGGTGAATTGTGTGACCTTTCTTGTGCCTTAGGAGCTGAATGCCTCCCTGCTTGCGACCCTAAAAATGGATTCTGCGAGGATGACAATGTCTGCAGGTAATGGAGCAGCTGCTTGGTGAGGCAGCTTCGTAGGGGCCAGGAAAGAGTCCTGGGGAGTTGTAACTGCGTCACAGCTCTCTGGCTGCTGCAGAACACGGGTGGGGGGAGTGCGGGGCGAGCAACGCAGGGGCGGAGGGGGGCAGGAGAGCCCCCTGCAGATTGTGACCACTGCGGGCCACTGCGGCAACCCCCCCACAGTCCCCCTGGGCTCTGGGGGACCCCTCACTGTCTGTCCCTGGGCGCACTCTCTTGCAGTTTTCCATTCAGGTGACTGGCATCTGCTCCCCACACTGCTGGCCTGGCTCCTTGCAGAGACTCCAAGGGCTCTCAGTCCTATAGAAAGCAGCCCACACCCCTTCTTGACCCCTGCCTCCCCCCTCATCTGTCCCACCTTTTCCCTTTACTCCTGCAGGTGCCAGGCTGGCTGGCAGGGACCCCTGTGTGACCAGTGTGTGACGGCCCCCGGTTGTACTAACGGACGCTGTGAAGAGCCCTGGCAGTGCATTTGCAAGGACGGCTGGGATGGGAAACTCTGCGAGATAGGTGGGCACTCACCTCGGGCCCCCCACTCCTGCCCCTGCTCCCCGACCACCCAGCTGGGGGCCGGGGGCTGCCTCCCCACCCTTTGGCACACCAGGGCTTGCTGTTGTGATGATGTTTGTGTATGCGCTTGGCGAGGGGCCTCAGTGCCCCTTCAAAGGTAGGGTCTTAATTTTGTTCACCTCTGCACCTCTGTCACCCAGCATCTAAACATGGGAGTTCGGGGAGCTGCCTGTTGAATAAAAAGTCACGAAACAAACACATACCACACACAGGGCTGAGCAGGTGGGGTCGCAGACCCCAGACAATCTACAGATCACTGAAGTACAGAGGTGGGGAAAGGCTGGGGATGGGTCTCCGGACATAGATGCCAAAAAAAAGTAAACAAACAAACACATGAACGGGGGCAATCAGTGCTAAATGGGGCAGGGGAGCAGGATCCGGGTCTGGCCTCAAGGACAGGACAGGTACAGGTCAGGTGTGACAGGAGGTTATGGTTGGGGAGAGGCCAAGAAGGAGTTAAAGTGCAAGCTGGTGTCTTGTGTTGATTTCATTAATTTATGCGATCTTTGCCCTCCATTACCCCCACCAAGTGAGAGCTGGCTCGCTGCGTTTTCAGGGTGCAAATGATGTGTAGTAGTCCGCTCTCATTTGGCAAAACGTGCCCTGAAGTCCAGGCAAAATAAAGTCCTCGAAAAATCTCCTTGCACTAGTGCAGGCCCCTGCCCCAGAACACCCTCTTCCCAACACTGGTAGAAGTATGTGACACAAATAAGGAAACTGAGGTTCAGAGAAGTAAAAGAGCCTCCACCTCAAGTTGTCTCTGGTCCTTAACTCCCCTCCCTGCCCCATAGGGAGCAAGGCTTTGTCTGCAGCGGACTGGGCTCTGGCCTCCGCTCTGCAGCCCCTTACAGCAGCCACAGCAGCTGCTGCCACCGCTGCTGCCGCCGCCGCCACTGCCGCTGCAACGGCTCTCAGCAACCTGGGGATCTGGAGGATCCCTGAAAAGCCACTATTTGGGATCAGGGTTAGGCTTTCAGCATGGAGCCCGCTCTTCTGGGTGTCAGAACAGAGAAGACCCCTGCTGGAGTTTTGCAGACAAAAGCCTCCCTCCCTGTTAGGTTGACAAAGGCAGCGTTGGCGGAGGGGTGGTTAGAGAGCCTGGGCTCCCAGGGAAGCAGTCGCCCCTGGGTAATTGCCGACCCTCTCCTGGCCCCAGCTGCTGTTCCAGCGGAGACCCCCTAGCCCTCTCTTTGCAGTGGCCGAATGCACCCCTGCCTGGGGATTGGAAGCCCAGAAGGGCTGGTATTCAGATTGTAAGGTCTGGAGTTTTAGGGAGAGGAGTGGGGATGGGCTGGGGGTGTGGTCTCGAGCTCTTTAGCTTAAATTTAAGATTCCAAATGACAAGAGAGCCGGGGGGCAGAGAATTGGGAGCCAGCTGCAGAGGCTCGGGAGCTAATGCTTCGCCCTGCTATCCCAGAAAGATAAATCCTCTTTATGTTTCCATGCACCACGCAGAGCTCCCACGGAGAGTCCATCAACATGGCAGTCAGGCCGCTCCTTGTTGATGGATTGCTGTCTCCCCTCCACCGGGGTGCAGATCCCTTTGAAAGGGAGAAAAATCTGCACTCCTGTGGCCTCCGTACCAGAGGACCCCTGCCCCCAGCCTGGGCCTGAGCTTTCTACAGCTCGAACGACAGAAAAGCCTAAGAGAGCCCAAAGGGATCGGCTGGGGAGAGCCTTTCCTTTTATCTGGAGGGAAACTGAGGCAGAATGGGGAGGAGCTGCCTTCTGCCAGCCCGTGGCAGCAGGTTGGCACAGCCGTGGAAGCGCCTCTTCCTGGCCAGCTTGGGGCTGAGATCGCCACTGTCAGGAAACCCCTGACCCCGGCCCCTTTTGCTCAGCTGGTCCCTGGCTTGCTGAGCCTGAGTAATGAAGTGAGCTTGTCGGCAGGTGTGAAAAGACAGTGCAGACGTGGCAGGGTTCGTGGAAACCCGCACGGACAGGAGAGCACTCAGTTCTGATTCCACTGCCTTCCAAAGATGCAGCCTTTTCCTCCTGGACCCCTTTAGTTTGGAACTGAGAGCAGAGAGACCACAGGCTGAGGAGGTAGCAATTCAGGCTTCTTGTTTCTGATGGTGCCTTGGACAGAAAAGTGTGAAGGGCAGGTAGTTTTCCCCAAGTGTCAGGCTGGCCTAGTCTCCCAAGTAGTGAAGACCCCCCCCTCCCCTAAACATGGGAAGCCAGGCGTGATGGGGGAGACAGGCATTAGAGAGTCTGAGTTTGGCCCACCGTGGGGAGGAGGGGTACCTCGTCTGCAGTGAAGGTCCCCGACATGTAGCTGGACCTAAGGGGTGCTGGGAAAGGGTCCAGCTGTCTCTAGTCAAATATCCGTGAGCCTGGCTTTCTGACTCGTGACCTCGCACAAGCAAACCCCTTTAGCTCCCCGACCCCCAGCTCCTTCACTTCACATATTTCTTGGAGTCCCCGTGCCCTCTTCCTATTAACCCTTCTCGGTCACCACAAGCAGAATCATTTGGCAGCTCACTGGGCGGCTGGCACCTGGGGAAAACGAAGGGCCCGTTCTCTCTGCTCCCTAGATATCCGCGCTTGCATCTCAACCCCCTGCGCCAACAACGGGACCTGCGTGAACCTGGAGGACGGCCAGTACGAGTGCTCCTGCGCCCCTGGGTACTCGGGAAAGGACTGCCAGGACAAGGCTGGGCCCTGCGTGATCAATGGGTAAATATTCCCTCCTTGCTTTGTGACTGAATGAATGCTGCTTTTGAGTCCCGCTTCTCGCCCCTGAAGACCCTTTCAGCCTGACCCTGTTGGACCTCTCGACCCCGACAAAGGAAGTAAGTGGTCCCCTGGCAACCCTGCGGGGGGCTGTCCGGAGGGGACCTTTCGGGAGGCATTTGTCATTTCTGTAATTTTTCAAGGGATCCTGAAGGCGATTTCATTTTCTGCTGCTGTTCCCAAGTCCCGATGTGTGCGGATGATGGTAGATGGGGGTTGGCGGGGGGCGGGGGAACTGGGCTTAGAGCTGCATGATTTTCTAAAGGCGGCATAGTAAGAGATCGGAGTTCAACAGGGCTGTTTGGGAAACACACTTACCATATTGCAGGGGGCCGCTGGGTTTTCTGGGACGTCTGAGGAGGGAGCTGCCAGGCTGGGGAGGTGGGGGGGGGGTCGCAGATGCGGTGGGCCAGCTCTCGCCTGTCCTCCATAGAGGCGCTTGGGATTCCTAGCCCAGCAGCCCTTTCTACCAGTTGGGTCATGGATCGATTGTCCTTATCCCTGTAGCTGTGTGAGCCCTGCAGCCATCACCCTGCGATAAGCCTTAGCCTGAGGCAGGGGAGGTGGTGACAAGAGGTAGAGTCTGAATTCAAGAATCCAAACCAGAGAACCCAGTCCTGGGCTGGCAGCTGGGGGCCGGAGGTGTCCTTCCCAAATAAGCTTATTTCATCTTGGTCTGCCAGGGTGCTATAGAGAAGCCAGGAATTTGCAGAAATCTGCAAAAGGACAGGAATGTCGTTTCTCAAGATCAGTATTCAGGAAGGGGTCACTGAGGCGCTAGGCGGGGTGGGGGCGGCGCACAACTGAACTCAATTGCTGCTTATTGGCACGAACACAAAAACAGTGCGAGACCTTTAGAATATTTTGCTCTTCTCTCTAACAGACTTGAGCCAGTGTGTCAAAATAGAGCCCCAGGTCCTCGAAATTCCTTCAGAGCCTGGCTGCTCTGCAGCCCTGGCCCTGGAGCAGGGAGGCTGATTTCTTGTGTTTATGGCCCCTTTCTTCCCTGGAGTTTTGGCATTTATCAGATGACAAAGGGCTTGCTCGTTTAAAAGCACTTACATTAAATGCTCCGTGAGCTCCGCTTTGAGCAGACAGCTTCGGTTTGCAAGCTGCACTTGGGTGAATGGACCACTGGTAAACAGCCCGCCATAGACACCGGCCTGCTCCAGCCCAGACAGAACTCATATTTCTTTCACTCAAGAGTCCCCAGAGTTTTCCTCTCAATAGCCTGCAGGGCCACTCTGCCAGAAATCAAAGTAATAATATGGGTTTGGGGCGGGGTGCAGGCCCTAGGCTGCAGCCAGGTCAGGAGGGCCTGCGGGGTACATGATACCCACCCTGGCGTGGCTCTGCCTTGGCAGCCCAGGGATGAGCTAAGGGATGGGTCTTGCTCCAGACTTGGGCTGTCATCCACGATTCTTCTCCCAGGCTCAGTTTCTCCATCTGTCGAGTGACTGACTATCAGTCCTCTGGCCAGAGAGATGAAATAATACGTGGGAGAGAACATGGGCCCTCTGGCATGGGAGGTCAGGTCTGCTCCAGGTTGGCATCGTGATGGGGTGAGGCGTGCACCCCGCCCGTGGACAGCCGCTGAGCCCTCGTAGCCAGGGCTCCTGGTCCCAAATGTCTCCCTGGCCAGCAGCCTCGGCCTCCCTCACCTAGTGTGTTTGGAGCCCTGCCCTCCTGTCAGGCCGGACCTGGCAGCCCACCCTCTGCCCCTGCCCAGCCCCCGAGGGCCCTTCACCGTGCCCCTTCCCTTCCAGCTCCCCCTGCCAGCATGGAGGCACCTGCGTGGACGACGAAGGCCGGGCCTCCCACGCCTCCTGCCTGTGCCTCCCCGGCTTCTCCGGCAACTTCTGCGAGATCATGACCAACAGCTGCATCCCCAACCCGTGCGACAACGAGGGCGTCTGCACCGACATCGGCGGCGACTTCCGCTGCCGCTGCCCGCCGGGCTTCATCGACAAGACCTGCAGCCGCGCCGTGACCACCTGCGCCGGCAGCCCGTGCCAGAACGGGGGCACCTGTCTGCAGCACACCCAGGTGAGCCACAAGTGTCTGTGCAAGCCCCCGTTCACGGGCCCCAACTGTGTGAAGAAGCGCGTGGCTAGCCCCTCGCAGGTCACCCACCTGCCCAGCGGCTACGGCCTCACCTACCGCCTAACCCCCGGGGTGCATGAGCTGCCAGTGCAGCAGCCCGAGCACCGCATCCTGAAAGTGTCCATGAAAGAGCTCAACAAGAGTACCCCTCTCCTCACCGAGGGCCAGGCCATCTGCTTCACCATCCTGGGCGTGCTCACCAGCCTGGTGGTGCTGGGCACCGTGGGCATCGTCTTCCTCAACAAGTGCGAGGCCTGGCTGTCCAACCTGCGCTACAACCACATGCTGCGCAAGAAGAAGAACCTGCTGCTGCAGTACAACAGCGGCGAGGAGCTGGCGGTCAACGTCATCTTCCCCGAGAAGATCGACATGACCACCTTCGGCAAGGAGGGCGGCGAGGAGGAGATCTGAGCAGCACCCCCCAGGCCCCGCTGTATCCCCGGGGGCCCCGCAGAGCTCACTACACGCGGTCTGTGCTCATTCTTATGGTGGAGTGTGCTGCCCTTGTGTCCACCCTGGTGAACGCTCCGCTTACCTATCTTGTCTTTGTGCTGCCGTGTGACAACCGCAATGCTTAAAAGAACCCCCCCTCTCTCTTATTAATGCATGATAACCAATAATAACGAGAAATAATAAGAATTTCATCCTTAAACGAGTCACAGGAATAGCATATTATTCTAAACTCTAAATATCAGAAACGCAAAAATCAAAAAAAAGACAAAAAAAATCGACAGCAACCAAGCAAGCGAGCAGGCAAACACACAAACGAGCAAACAAACCCATGGTGGCAAACCAGGTCTCGGTGCCGACATCCGTCGGCCACGGGGTCCTCGTTGAAACCATGGCATACGTGACCACTCACTGTGAAAAGAGCTAAACTCCCTTTCGTTCAGTCAATTCTCGCACACCACGCCACGCGACTCGCACTCACATCCAGCCTCACGCTGCAACCCTCAGATCTTTCTGATTGATTTCCAACTTTGCAGAGTGCAGTGGCTGTGTGTCAGGCAGAGAGAGAGAGCCCCGGGTTGGCTGCTGGGGGGTCGGGACTCCGTCCCAGCCCTGCCACTAGCTCGCTGTGTGATCCTTGGCGAGTCCCCAATCCCAACCCTGGGCCCACCTTCTCGCCCCTCCTGAAGGAGGGGTTTGAACACCCACCACGGAGGTCCTCTCTGGCCCCAAAACTCAGAATTAGGAACAAGGGGTATAGACCATAATGCTTCCTGACCCTCAGAATAGGATCTGATGAAGACTCGGTCTCATCCTGGGATCCGAAAGGTTTCGGCCTATCCTGGTTGTACACTTGATGTTCAGGTTGACCCCGACCGCATTTCTCAACGTGGGGAGCTGACTGGCTCACTCCCCATTTGGGAAAAGTTGGCCCCTTTCAGTCATCATGTGCCACCTGGAGTTGCCCCTTGGGCAGCCAGCCTCCCACTTTTGCCCCATCCTCACCCCAGCCCCCAACACTGTGCCTGCCTTCCAACCTATAGGTTAGTGATGTCCCTTGAGACTTGAATGCACTTTGAGCCGCAAGTGCCCCTGGCAGAGTCTGAATGAGCAGCACAGCCCTCACCGAGGTTTTCACAGTATTCAGTGGAAATTGTTGCTTGTGGGGCGTTTTCTTGTTCTATGGCAGAAGTGGTATTAGACCTGGTCCACGCAGCCATGGATTTACCTTTGTGTTGCTGAGTTAATAATCCTCAGATCCCAAAAGACCTAGCCAGCTTCTGAATTATGCATTTGACTTTTTCTTTTTTAAAGAGAGAAATCTATTTTGCAAACGTAGAAGGAGTTGGGACCGAGCTCTCTGCAGCTTCCCAGCTCTGTTCAGGGTGGGACCGCCAGGCGGCCCTTGCATACCAGTTAGGAATATTTTGCTTCTTAAATTATTTGATAAGAATCTATAGTCTTAGCTTTATTAAGTACGACCTGCTGTGTTTACCTTGTCCGAGTACTTGCAAGCCATTGTCACCTTCATCATCTATGGTCATTCAAATCACAGTCACACCACACTCCGCTTCACAGTCACCCACCCATCGGTAACATGCGTCACCGTCATGACACAGTCATCATCATCAGCCTCATCACCCCCAGTTCCTTCCCAGAGTCCCTTGTCATCCTGACTCAAAGCCCCACCATCACCTCCCCCAAGCTCCCCCCACCCCCAGCCCTTGGTTCCTGCAGGCCCTGGTCCTTCACTGCCCTCCCCTCCAAGCCCCTGCCCACCTTGGTCCTCCCGAGGCCCTGATCATCTGCATCCCGTCAAGCCCCTCCTACCTACCATGGTTCCCATCAAGCCCCTCCTAACTACCCTGATTCCCACCAAGCTCCCCAACCCACCATGATTCCCACCAAGCCCTTCCTACTTACCATGGTTCCCACCAAGCCCTCCTACCTACCCTGATTCCCACCAAGCCCCCCAACC
>VMDO01007322.1:0-49533 GCA_007922755.1 Pedetes capensis
AGATGTCACATTGAAGATGAAGGTGCGTCTGACTCATGCCATGGTATTTTCAGTCGCATCATATGGTTGTGAAAGCTGGACATTGAACAAGAGAGACAGAAAAAGAATTGATGCTTTTGAATTGTGGTGCTGGAGACGTCTATTGAATATACCATGGACTGCCAAAAGAACCAACAGATCTGTCCTAGAAGAAGTACAAGCAGAGTGCTCCTTGGAAGCAAGAATGGCCAAACTGTGTCTTACATATTTCAGACATGTAGTCAGGAGAGATCAATCCCTGGAGAAGGACATCATGTTTGGAAGAGTGGCAGGTCAAGGCAAAAGAGGAAAACCCTCCACCAGATGGATTGACACAGTGTCTGCAACAATGGTCTTAAACATAAATAAGATCATTTACCTGGCGCAGAATCGGCAAGTGTTTCGATCTGCTGAACATAGGGTCACTATGAGTCGGACTTGACTCGACAGCACCTAACAACAACAACAACAACAACAACAACAACAACAACAACATCCCCTGCACAATTATCACCACCCTCTTCAACCCAAACAAAGCTGAAACTAGTGGTCAACTCCACATCCATATAGGATCTGCCCCCATTCCAGTGGTGAGGTGGAGGAGATGTTGAGGAATCTTCCATCTGGATGTGTAATCCAAAGAATTCACCTGCTCTTTCAAACATTTATGAAGCAGAAAGCATCACTGACAAATTTTCATCACAAAACTCTCATTTGTGGCTTTGGCGAATGATAAGGGTGTCAAACTCTGAGGAGTGAATTAAAACTGTTTGATTTAATTTCTGTGGCCATCAGATATGAAACTAAGATACCCAAGAGAAAGAACGACATTGAACCTCAAAAATACATGTCATAGGATGAAGGTAGCTTTGGCTGTGGAACATGCACACTCTGCCTGTGCCCATCAGGCTGACTCCTGCCATCCACCAGGCTTCATGTACTTCTGCTTTACTCACCTCACCTCCACTTTGCATTCTTTTAAACTCCCTAGGAGTATCTCCCAAAAAAGCCTGGACTCTGGGTCATCTTGCTGTGGGATACTCTGTGTGAAGTAAGCCGGGAATTTGATTTTGGAGAAAAATATTTGACATACCACAGTTGGGACCAGTACTTTAATTACCCCAGAACAACTCCTTGGCAAACTGTTATTTTTTTCACCCTAAGGCTGCATTTTAAGGTGGGATGATTTCTGTTTTCACAAAATCTGCTGCTTCTTTCTACCTAAACCAAAACTCATACTACTTAATTGGAGAAGATCACAGGTCTTCCTCTTTTAGGTCCAAAGCTGGGTGATAATTGTGTGACCCAGAGGATTTCTAGCCCTTGTTGTCTAAACAATTTTGTTTCTATAGCAACTAAAAGGAAACCTTTTCTGTTAGAGTTTCTCTCACTCTTGACTCAAGGCATAGAAGGCATAGGAAACATATCACCTTTGTTTCCTCTACAATTTTTTCATTTCATATCTTCTAGCTTAATGTGAGAAACTCCATTAAACTCCAGACATTGTTGCTTAGAATTCTCAGTTCTTTTTACTTCCTAGGATGTGCGAAGCAATTAAAATCATCCATACTATGATGCACTGAGTTTTTCTTTTCTAATTCAAAATAGATTCTTCTAGCATTTCCTCTTCTGGTTGACTCTGCCAGGGAAAAAAACATAAAACATATCTGCTCTTCAACTTCTAAGAGAACTCAGGCCTTGGAACTCTTTATCTGTTTCACTGCTTTACCAGGGACCACCTTCATTTTAAAATATCTGAAACAAAAGTTTTAGTAGTCTACTCCCATTTCATCAAGGAAATAGCTGTATCATCAAATATTTCTAATATAACTTGCCATCAACAATTAAAGTAATCTTCATGAACATAATATGTAATATGGGAAGTGGTTGTGCTCTGTCCTATAGAAAGAAATAATTTTGACTGGAATTTGTTTATAATAATAAAAGGAATTTTAAAGTATTATACAATTTTTGCTTTTATTTTATGAATCTATTAAAGTCTATCACTCCGGAATATGAAGTATATTAGTCCTGAACATAGAGTACATTGGCTCTGAAGTAATGACTGACTGTTTTACTTATATTCAGACTTTGAAGAACAGGTGATTTTTATAACTATATATTCTATTAAATTATACAACATCTGAAGGCAAAATATTAAAATTAATAATAATAAAATCTTGTCTACCCTTGTACTTGTGCCCATTAGCATTGAGATGGATGAACTAAAAAACAAGAGAGGAAAATTGGGTCATTTACATTCCTCCTGTGAGAGGAGCATTGATCCTAGACTTATTTTTTAACAGAAAATGACCTTCAGATCCTTTTAGTCCAAATATAAAAACTAGTTTTTATTTCTCATTTTAACTCCTGTGGAATGAACCAAAAACACTAAGGAAAAAGTCATTTATTCACAAAAATGGTTTGCAAAACAAGGAGGTTTCAGGAAAATTGGCCCACCAAATAAAAATATAACATGTATTTAAAGAAAAAATCTGCAAAATTACCAAGTTATCATATTTACAATTAATCTGTTCATTATAGAAAAAGACAAATGTTCTCACATGATTATCATATCCAGAAAGATCCAAACATGAACTCAGGTATCAACGTTTTAAAGGTAAAGGATAAAGATGTTTTAGTTAGAAAGTTAATAACTTATGGAGAAATCTTCAAGTCTCACTTATTTTGACACTAGAATTGAACATGGTGACTCTATTCTTTTGACTTGTCTAGAGGTACAAAATTTTGTTTGTTTTCGTGGGCATGGGATGTGCTATAAACTTTGATCTATAATGGAGGCCTGCTGAGAGGTTAACTTTGCTTTCCACACTCCAAACCATGGACAGAGGCTGTTGGAGCATGATGGATTCTGAGAAGCCTAGTCTGGAACCAGTGTGAGATGTAATATCTGCGCAGAATTTACCACCATGGGCAAGGAAAAAGGAAAGCAAAACCATTTCTATCAGTCAGTTTTTTAAACTTTGCTTGATTTGATTCCCTCCATTCAGATGCAAGTAGCCTGAGATAGGAGAGAAGTGGTAGAAGAAACATCCATTACCTAGTGTAACTCTGACTTGAAACTACATGCTCAGAGTGGTCCAGAAACAGATGGTAGGTTTGGACAGGCACGAGGCACCTATGAATACCTGTCAGATGAAAAGGGTCTGATTCCATTTCATCAAGTGGCATGTTGTTGTTGTTAAGTGTCATCGAGTCAGGTCCAACTCACAGTGACCCTATGTGCAACAGAATGAAACATTCCCCAGCACTGTGCCATGCATGTGATCTTTTTTATGTTTAAGCACATTGTTGCAACCACTATGTTAATCTATCTAGTTGAGGGTCTTCCTTTTTTTCATTCACCCACCACTCTCCCAAACATAATATTCTTCTCAGGGATTGGTCCTCCTGATAATATATCCAAAACACTTAAAATGAAGTCCAGCCATCCTTCCTTTCAAGAAGCATGATGGTTACAATTCTAGGCCGAATGTGTTCATTCTTTTGGCAGATTATGGTATATTCAATATTCATCTCTGGGACCATAATTCAAAAGCATTAATTCTCCTTCTGTTTCCCTTACCCATTGTCCAACTTTCACAAGCACATGATGCAATTGAAAATATGGCATGAGTGAGGCATGCCTTCATCTTCAATGTGACATCTTTAATTTTCAACACTTTAAAGAGATCTTTTGCAACATCTTTTCTCAAAGCAATGTCTTTTGATTTCTTGACTACTGCTTCCTTAGGTATTGATTGTTGAACCAAGAAAAGCAAAATATTGGACAACCTGAATTTTCTCTCCATTTATGATGAAGTTGCTTACTGGTTCAGATACAAAGATGTTTGTTTTCTTGATGTTGAAGTGCAACCTATATGGAAGGCTATATTCTTTGATCTTCATCAGTAAATGTTTCAAATCTTCTTCACTCTCAGCAAGTAAAGTTGTGTCACCTGCATAACTCAGATTATCAATGAATCTTCCTTCAATACTGATCCCACATTTTTCTTCATAAAGTCCAGCTTCTTCAATTATTTTCTAAGCATAGAGATAAAGAGGTACCATGAGAGGATACACAGCCTTGATGCACACCTTTCCTAACTTTAAACCAAGCAGGTTTCCTTGTTTTGTTCAAACACCTGCCCCCTTGCTCATGTATAGATTCCTCATGAGTGCAGTTAGGTACTCTAGTATTCCCATTCTTCACAATATGATCCATAGTTTGTTGTTATCCACACAGTCAAATGCTATGCATGGTCAATAAAACATAAATAGACCTTTCTCTCATTTTTGACCAATATCTATCTGATATTAGTAATGATGTCCACAATTCCACACTTTCTTCTGAATCTGGCTTGATTTTCTTCTAGTTTCCCTGTCAATATACTGCATTAGTCACTTTTGAATGATCTTTAGCAAAATTTTACATGCATGTAATATTAATGATATCATTTGATAATTTCCATATCTGATTGGATCCTCTATCTTGGGAATAGGCACAAATATGGATCTCTTCCAGTCAGTTGGCAAGTAGTTGTTTTCCAAATCTCTTGGCAGAAACAAGTGAGCACCTCCAGTGCCACATCTGCTGAAACATCTCAATTGGTATGGCATCAATTCCAAGAGCCTTGTGTTATGCCAATGCCTTCAAGACAACTTTGCCTACTTCATTCAGTACCATTGATTCCAGATCATATGCAACTTCTTGAACTGGTTGGTCATCTACCATTCTTTTTGGTATAATGACTCTGTGTACTCCTTCCACCTTCTTTTGATGTTTCCTGCATCATTAAATACTTTCTCTGTAGGATCTTTCACTATTGCCACTGGAGATTTGAGTTTTTCTTCAATTCTTTAAGCTTAAGAAAAATGGGGCATGTTCTTCCCTTTTGGCTTTCTATCTCCAGCTCTTTGCACATGTCATTTTAATATTTGATTTTGTCTTCTTGAGTTGCCCTTGAAAATCTTCTGTTTAGTTCTTTAACTTCACCATGTCTTCTTTTAACTTTGGCTGATAGATCTTCAAGGACATGTTTTAGAGCATCTTTTGACAGGCAAATTGATCTTTTCTTTTTTTTTTTTTTTTGTCCTTGTAATGACTTTTTGCTTTCCTCTTGAATGATATCTTTGATGTCATGCCACAACATGTCTGGTCTTCCGTCATTAGTGTCTAACACATCAAATCTGTTCTTGAGATAGTCTCTGAAATCAGGTGAGACATATTCAAGGTCATACCTTGACTCTTATTACACTTTTTCTAATTTTCTTCAGTTTCAGTTTGAATCTGCATATAGCACTTGATAATGTGATCCATAGTCTTTTTCTGACTTTGGATATTAAGGTTTTCAATCATTTCTTTCCATAGATATAGTCAATTTTCTTTCCATATGTTCCATTTGGTCTGGGCTTTAGCTCAGGTGGTAGAGTGCTGCGCTGCAGTCTCTGAGGTACTGAGTTCAATTCCCAGCACTGCAAAAATGGGAGAAGGACCTGGCAATCCACTCCCAAGGCCAACCCGAGAAACAGTCAGCCATTGAAAACCCTATGAGGGTCACTATGAGTCATATACCAACTCAACAGCACTTAACAACAACAACAATGTTCCATTTGATGACAGAAATGATGCAGGAGATCACATGATAGAGTTTTTGTCATTCCAATGAAATTTTCATTGCAAATACATTTTTTCACCAACATAAATGGAGATTATACACATGAAATTCACCAGATGGAACATACAGGAACAAAGTTCCATACATTGCCAAAATAAAATCACCCTATTAAACTCTGGAGTTTATCTATTTTGAATAATTCTACCTTCCCCACTGCAATGATTTCATATTCATTGTGTAAAGAATTATTTTTTAAATACCATGTAGAATCATTATCTCATGCAATATGACCACTGAGTGTTTATTTTAAGGAGTAATTCAATAGGCTGGACAGAAATCACAATGTGACTCTGGCTAAGAGGAAAATGGAAAAATGCATTAACTGTGTGAGGTCAGTGTTAGGTGGTGATTCCATAGCTCCACAGAGGGAAGGTCATTATTTCTATTAACTTCTTTTGCAAGGGTTAATTCCTTATTTCTAAAATTTGATTTTTAAAATTTCTATTTGGTTCCTTTCTAGTTCTTTCCCACAAAATGAGTACTTAGTTTAGCTAAGATTTTTTCTAGTTTTGCTGTAGAGGGTATGAGAATTTATGAAGATTCACTCAAACAACATGCACCTTGCACCTTTTCCTCTGGGGTAAACTGCCTTTTTCAGTTTGAGTCTGGCAAACAGAGAGCTTCTTACACAGCCCCCATCCCATCACTTAGCAGCGGAAAAGAGCCAGAATATTTATTCTGTATGCCCTTGCCACACAGGCTGCTGCTGTTGTTTGCTTACTTCTTTTTTTATGTCACCACATATGGTAAGTCATACAGCAAGAAGGGTGTGGAGAGCTGAGGGCCTGCAAAAACCACCAGTTTATAATGGTGTGCTAAAAACCTTCTGTGGATCCTGACCATTCTCTGCATGAGGGTATTCTATTTTTAAAATAGCACTGTGATCAGAGGATGGTAAATCTTCATTCCTTTTGTAAAATAATACTTAAATATTAAATAATAATCACATTCCTAAATTGTCACTGTCGTAGAAAATATATTTAGTTCTGGAAAGAGTGTCTTTTGGAAGAATAAGGAGAAATAGAACAACAAGAAGAAGAAAACATAACTTAGACACTAGTTTCCTTGACTCTGCATGAGAGTAGAACTCACCTAGTCAGCTTCTGTTTTGGTGCCAACAGTTGAGAAATCATTGACAAACTGTGGTATTGTTGATGCTTAAAGGAACATTCACAAAAAATTATAAAATGGACTTCAGATTTACAAATTTTTCTTTTAAAATTTGTAAGAAATTTAGGTATAATTTTATTGTTTTTCTAATACCCATATTATTTTTTAAGTGTAATATAAAATTGAGAGAAAGTCTTCTGTCTGTTTCTTATGTGTCCTGTGAATTCCATCTACATAAACAAATCTTTAACATTTATATATAAAAGCTTCACCCTAAAGTCTTGCCTTTTAGGAAGACTTGTGAAACCTTGGAAGAATTCATAAGAAAAAGTCCCTCTGCATTTATATCCTAATTATAGAAACCAATTAAAAAGTATATTGTACACTGAGCTTTCATTATTAAGATATATATTGTTAATTTATGTGAAATATGACATTCTTTGAAGAAGAACATAATTCTCAACTACTCCCCTACAATGACTGTAATGAACAAAGGGATATTAAAATGGGGAAAATTATCTAATTATTCAAAAGACAAAATATTCTGTGATATTTATGTCAAGGGGCCTAGAGGAAAATGATGTCATGCATAAGTGAACATTGTGGGCTAATTCTCTTTACAGAAGGGTTTTTCAGTGATACAAAATATGACTCTCTCAACTCACCAAAATTTTCGCCATTATGACTGGCCATTCTCACCACAGAAACAAATATGTAGAGAATTAAATCAACAATTTGAGATTCCCTATCAGTATGTGGAGGAAGACCAAAGGAAAGAAATAATATTCAACATGAACATGTTAAATTTGAAGGACAGAAATTAAAACCCTACTTATGGATGCTTTGGTTTTCTAAGGATAAAGTGGGATGATTTGAAATTTTTAAAAAGGTTACTGCAAGATGAAAATAGCAGACTGAATTAGCAGAGTACATGAGGATGAGAGTGGGGAGAATATTTGAATGGTAAATCCAAAAGGCATATTGAACATTTAGGGAAATTAATAAGAAGAGAACAAGTAGGTATATTTTGCAGGAATCACTCCGAAGAATTAAGAAAAATCTTACAATACCCATTTAGAAAAAAAGGTGTACAACCTACAAAAGAAATATCCCCTTGCCACCCTCCAAAACAAAACTGAATCACCATAAGACAACAGAGCTACATCCAGAGTTTTGACAAGGACTATTTGTTCAACCAAATTGTTCTTCATATGCACAAATACAAGTGTTTTCCTAGCTCTTATGTATCTCAGCATAACTATTATGTTTATCTTGTTCCCAAAACACATACTAAAAGGAAAGGAAAATTACAATAAAGACAAAATTATTGAATGACTTTATCTATTCACATGAAATCCTCCAAAACAAAGCAAGTATGTATAATAAATTATACACTGTGAGCAAGATAGCTAATTAGTCTTAAATGGTCAAGAAGTGAAATTGCATATCTAAGTCAAGGCTGAAATGATTTTATAAAATGCAACTCCTGTTCTGTATAGAATAGAAATAGAAGACTATTTCCTTAGCATAACAAAACATATCTATCCTGAATTGATTTCTTGACTGCTGTTCCAAGAGTGTTTATTAAAGAACCAAGCAAAACAAAATTTTAGACAACCTCAAATTTTTCTCCATTTATCATAAAGTTGCTAAGTGACACAGTTGTAAGAATTTATGTCTTGTTGATGTTGAGGCATAATCCATACTGAAGGTTGTGTTCTTTGATTTTCATCAGTCAATGCTTCAAATCCTCCTCACTTTCAGCAAGGATTGTTACCTCATCTGCATAATGCAGGTTGTTAATGAGTCTTCCTCCGATCATGATGCCATATTCTTCTTCCTAAAGTCCAGCTTCTTGGATCATTTGCTCAGCATAGAAATTGAAGAGGTATAATGAAAGGATCCACACCTTTCTCAACTTCAAAACAGGCAGTGTTTCCTTATTCTGTTCAAATGACTTCCTCCTGGTCTGTGTACAGATTCTTCATAAGTACAATTAAGTGCTCGGTATTCTCGTTCTTGACAATGTTATCCATAATTTGTTATGATCCACATACTTAAATACCTTTGCATAGTCAATAAAACAGTTAGACATCTTTCTAGTATTCTCAGCTTTTGGCTAATATCCATCTAACATCAGCAATGATGTCCCTGGTTCCAAGCACTCTTCTGAATCCAGCTTGATTTACTATCAGTTCCTTATTTATATACTGCTGCAGTCATTTTTGAATGATCTTCAGCAAAATTTTGCTTGTGTGCGATATCAATGATTTTGTTTAATAGTTTCCACATTCAGTTGGATTCCCTTTCTTGGAAGTAGTCACAAATATGGATCTCTTCCAGTCAGTTGGCCAGGTAGCTGTTTTCCAAATCTCTTGGAAGAAGCAAGTAAGTACCTCCAGTGCTTCATCTGTTTGTTGAAACATCTCTCTTGGTATTCCTTCAAGGTAGCTTCCATTTCTCCTTCAATACTATTGATTCCTTATCATATGCAACCTCTTGAAATGGATGGCCATCCATCAATTATTTTTGATATAATGACTGTATGTATTCCTTCCATCTTCTTTTGATGTTTTCTGTGTTGTTTAATATTTTCCCTATCGAATCCTTCACTATTGTCACTGGAGGCTTGAATTTTTATTTCCACTCCTTCCATTTGAGAAAAACAGAGCTTGTTCTTCCCTTCTGGTTTTCTAACTCCAGTTCTTTGCATATGTCATTTTAATATTTGATTTTGTCTTCTCAAGCTGCCCTTTGAAATCTTCTGCTCAGTTCCTTAACTTTGGATGTCTTCCTGTTACTTTGGCTGCTTGATATTCAAGCACAAGTTTCAAAGTCTGTTTTGACATGTAATTTGGTTTTTTCTCTTTTTTCTTATATTTTTAATAACTTTGCTTTCCTCATGAATGGTATCTTTGATATCATGTCATATCTCATCTGTTCATTGATCATTAGTGTCCCATGCATTAAACTGGTTCTTGAGATAGTCTCCGAACTCAAGTAATATATAAGCAGGGTCATACCTTGATGCTCATGGACTTATTCTAATTTTCTTCAGTTTCAGTTTGAACCTAAATATGAGCAGTTGATGGTCTGATTCACAGTCAGTACCAGATCTTGTTCTGAATTTTGATATTTACCTTTTCCATCATCTTTTCCCACAAATGTAGTCAATTTTGTTCCTGTATTTTCCATCTGGTGAATTCCATGTATATAGTCACCATTCATGTTGGTGAAAAAATGTATTCACAATGAAAGGGTCATTGGTTTGAAAAAATTCTGTCATGCGATCTCAACCATTGTCTCTGTCACCAAGGCTATGTTTTCCAAATACTAAGCCTTCTTCTTTGTTTGCAACTTTTCAGTTCCAGTCACCAATAATTATCAGTACATCCTTATTGCATGTTTGATCTATTTCAGATTGCAGAAGCTGGTAAATTTCTTCCTTATCACCATTTGTGGTCTTTGGTGGATGCATAAGTTTGAATAATAGTCATATTTACTGGCCTTCATTGTATCTGCATGGATAATATTCTATCACTGACAGGACTCTACTTCAGGACAGATCTTGAGATATCTCTTTTGATGATCAATGCAACACCATTTCTCTTTAATTTGTCATTGCCAGCATACTAGACTATGAGATTATCTGATTCAAAATGGCTCATGTCAATCCATTTTAGTTCACTGTACCTAGAATGTCAATGTTTATGCACTCCATTTCCCTTTTGATGAGTTCTAATTTTCCTAGTCCATACTACATACTTTCCACATTCTAATTATTAATGGATGTTTATAGATGTTCCTCCTCATTTTGAGTCATGTCCCATCAGCAAATGGAGGTCCCCCTGTGGAAGTAGCAATCAAGAAATCAAAATACACATTGCTTTGGGAGAATCTGTTGCAAAAGACATCTTTGAAGTATTGATAAGTAAAGATGTCACATTGAAGATGAATGTGTGCCTGACTCATGTCATGGTATTTTCTGTTGCATCATATGTTTGTGAAAGCTGGGCATTGAATAAAAGAGACAGGAAAAGAATTGATGCTTTTGAATTATGGTGCTGGAGATGAATATTGAATATTACATGGACTGCCAAAAGAACCAATAGATCTGTCCTAAAAGAAGTGCAACCAGAGGGTGCCTTGGAAGCAAGGATGGCTAGAGTGCCTCTTACATATTTTGGACATGTAGTCAGGAGAGATCAATCCTTGGAGAAGGACATGATGTTTGAGATAGTGGCAGGTCAATGAAAGAAAGGAAAACCCTCAAGTAGATGGATTGACACAGTGTCTGCAACAATGGACTTAAATTTAAGTAAGATCGTATGCCTGGCACGGATCGGGGACTGTTTTGCTCTGTTGTACATAGGATTACTATAAGTCAGACTGACTTGAAGGCACCTAACAACAACAACAACAATCCTGAATTGAGAAGGAACATCATATTTAATGAAGAAATTCTTGAAACATTTCAGCTAAATTTAGGAAATGAAAATAAAATAGAAAAACAAATACAAATATACTCATGCCAAAATAATTACTATTATTGTGAAATGGTAGCCTAAAGAAAAAATAAGAAAATGAAGTAAAGAGGCATACATTTGAGAAAAATGAGATATTACATTTATTTGTAGATGATAAGATTACCTAGAAACTCCATGAAAGCATAATTTAAAATAAGTACTAGAACTGAAGGAAATGTTTCACTGAATACCTCATTCAAAAGAAATATACAAAAAAATAGCTCTCATATATACAAATAGCACCTAATTTTTCCATTTCAGCTTTACCAGACAGCCCTGCACTGAGAATTACAGAAAACTTTTAGGAAGGAGAGAGCAATAGGATCACAAAGACCTCTGAACTCCTAATACCTGAGCAAAACACTATCTGTTAATCATTACAACCTTTGCCTATCTACATGGATGAGCAATGGCAGAGCATGTTAAAGGAGTAAACATTATTTGCCCTGATATTGAGAATCCCTTAATGTCCATAAACCCATACTCATGAAACCATTCAACCTTGGAATCAATTCTATATTTCTTATTTAAAAGCAACTGTAGTTTGAGAAGTTCAGCCTTCCTCAATGGTCAATATGAATTCTAAAGTCTTTTATCCTGAGCTGTGATTTCTGACAAACAACAACAACAGCAAAAGTATATCTTGTTTGGTTTGAGGGATGAACAAGGAGTAGAGGGTATATTTCATGTTATAAAGTAAGTATGTGCAACTCTTCATCACGAAAAAGTAAATCTAATTCATTCAAGCAATCAAGGGTGAGAAATTTTTCCCCATAGCAAAGGAATGTGTCCTCCATCCCAGAACTGTACCCCTTGTAAATTATTTCAGGGCACAATTTTCATTCTATCACAGAATGTAACATACTTTTTGGATAAGCTGGGACATTTCAGTGTAATCACTACTAAGAAATGCTTTAAGACAGTAGAAGATCATTCGGGAACAGTAACTTTAATTTCTCATATTTTATTTGCCACAAGTTCAGTGCTTTCTAACAGGAATATGAAAGAAGGTTTAAAAAAAGACAAAAAGATACAACTGCCATCTGATCCAGAAACATTATGAAGTAGTCTAAGAGTGTTTCTTTTTCACAATGACTTTAGAACATAAAGCCTACCACTTTAATATACTGAGTGAAACTCACATGACTAATTCTCAACATTTTTTAAAATGATATGTGGGCACATCACATATGAACTACTCCCTCTTCGAGGCTGTACAGCAATGTTAAACCCTTCAGCAAAGCAACCTCCTGCCCTCTGTGTCAATTACCTGGCAGACATCAGGGTGGAGGGCACTGGCCATTGTTTTATGTGTTTTTATTGTTTATCCCTGTAAGTGTTTTGTTTACAGTGCTTGGGATATGTAGTAGATTATTTTTAATATGAACCTCATAATCCTTCTATATCTCAGTATGTGACAAACATCTAAATATTCTACTTGACAGTCACTGAATAATCAGAGCAGCTAAATAATTAAGCTTAAACTGATGCTGCCAACTTCAGGAAAATTACTTTTGTTTCTTGGTAATTTTGGCTTACTACAGAATATACCCAATGAACAATGCTGTTTTACTAATTTTCACATCATACTTTTACTGAAGGGCTGACTCATTTAAGCCTCCATGATGAGATAAGAAACTCGGGGCTTCCCATGTGTAGGATTTTCTTCAGCTAGTGTCTTTATCAAGATCATTAGAATCAATTGAGAAAGTCTATTTAAGCTTGTTATACTCCAACATTAAAGGTAGGTTTTGTGACCCTTCATTACTCTATTGTACTTTCTTTAAGAAGGTTGTTTGCTAGTTTACTGAGCTACTTAAATTAGACGAAAGAATTCTCCTAAATTTATGCCTTCAGATTTCTGTTCTATTGTGGATTAATTAATGTTTTTGCTGCACTGGACATAGAAAATTGTACTCACATCTGGAAAGTTTCCCCCATGCATATCATTTGCAAACTGTACTTTTTATGCCTTGTCTCAAGGCCACATGTTGAAGAGTTTGTGATTGTTTGCAAAATAGATGAGGTTACTAATAAAATTCCTGGTATTCTTCTCTGGATAGATGAATTAAGGTAAACAAAAATTCCTCTAATGATGATTCAGGCTATTTTAAGGCCCACAACCCAATGATATATGTAGTGGTATATTGCATAGTTAATTTTAATGTTCAGAAAATGAGAGACAGAGTGTGGAGTTTTCAGTGCCACAAAATGAATAAGGAAAATAATAAAAATTAGATGACATAATACTTTAAAAATAATATGCCAAGTTACTGGGAGATTAAATGACCTTTAGTTGTTACATTTCTGCCATCATTTCCTTATCTTATAAAATTGAATATCAGTTGTTTAAAATGCTTGGAATAAGAAGTGTGTCAGATTTGGGTGTTTTTACGGATTTAGGAATATTTGTGTACACATAATGAGTTATCATCCCGCAAATATATGTCATTTTTCCATACTGTGCTTGTGTATCACTGTGATGCTGAAAACTATACCACTGATATGACAAATACTAGCAGGGTCTCCCACAGTGGATGGGTTTCAGCTGAGCTTCCAGACTAACATAGACTAGGGAGAACATGTCTAATCCATTTCCAAAACAATTAACCATTGGAAATTCTATGAATAGTGGAGAAATATTGTCAGATACAGTGCTGGAAAATGAGCCCCCCATCAGGTTGTAAGGCCCTCAAAGATAACTAGGAAAGAGTTGCCTCCTCAAAGTAGAGTCAGCCTTCATGATGGGAAAGGAGTGAAGCCCCAGCAGATCTCCATTTGCTGATGTGGCACAATCAAATTGAAAAGGAACAACTATAAACATTCATTAATGATTGGAATGTGGAACACACATAGTATGAATCCAGAAAAATTAGAAATCATCAAAAGGGAAGTAGAGCATATAAACACTGACATTCTAGGCATCAGTGAGCTAAAATGGACTGATATGGGCCATTTTGAATCAAATAATCATATGGTCTACTCTACTAGGAATGACAGATTGATGAGAAATAGCATTGCATTCATCATCAAGAAAAAAAAAGACATCTCAAGATCTGTCCTGAGCTACAATGCTCTCAGTGATAGAAAAATATCCATATACCTACAGGTAAGATAGGCCAGCAGCCGTAGCCCTGTGGCATCCAATCCCCTCAGATCTCAGAAGTTAAGCAGGGTCCTGCCGGGTTAGTATTTGGATGGGAGACCTCCTGGTGTTGTAGGCTTGGGAGATGGACCCAGCAACCCACCCCCAAAAATCAATCCACCATTGAAAACCCTAGGAACAGCAGAGAAGCACTGACAATAGTGTTTCACCTATTATACGCAGGGTTGGTATGAGTCAGATACTGACTGGACAGCACCTAACAACAACAACAGGGAAGACAAGTTAATATGACTATTATTCAAATTTATGTGCCCACCACTAAGGCCACAAAAGAAGATAATATCAGTTTTTGTCATCAATCAAATCTCCAATCAAGATGTACTGATAATAACTGATGTCTGGAATGCAAAAGTTGAAAACAAAGAAGAAGGCTCAGTAGTTGGAAAATGTAACAGAAATGATGCTGGAGATCACATTACAGAATTTTGTCAGACCAACAAACTTTTCATTGCAAAAACATTTTTTTCACAAACATAAATGGCAGATATCCCATGGAATTCACCAGATGGAACATACAGGAACCAAATTGACTACATTTGTGGGAAAAGATGATGGAAAAGCTCAATACCAAAAATCAGAACAATATCAGGTGCTGATTATGGATCAGACCATCAATTGTTCATACACAGTTTCAAACCAAAAAGTTAGAGCAAGTATGCAAGAGCCAAGGTATGACCTTGAGTATATTCCACCTGAGTTCACAGACCAGCTAAGTACAGATATGGTGTATTAAACACTAATGATCAAAGACCAGACAAGTTGTGGCATGACATCAAAGACATCCTTCATGAGGAAAGCAAAAGGTTATTAAAAAGACAAGAAAAAAAGGAAAGACCAAATTACATGTCAAAACAGACTCAAACTTGCCCTTGAGTGTTGAGCAGCCAAAGTAAAAGGAAGACATGATGAAGTTAAGGCACTAAATAGAATATTTCAAATGGCAGCTTGAGAAGACAAAATCAAATAAAATGACATGTACAAAGACCTGGAGATAGAAAACCAAAAGAGAAGAACATGCTCTGTTTTTCTCAAGTTTAAGAAATTGAACAGAAAAATTTAAGCCTTGCATGGAAATAGTGAAAGATTCTATAGAAGAAATATTAAATGATGCAGGAAACATCAAAAGAGATGGAAGGAACACACAGAGTCATATCAAAAAGAATTGGTAGATGACCAACTATTTCAAGAAGTTGTATATGATCTGGAACCAATAGTACTGAAGGAAGAAGTGGAACCTGCCTTGAAGTAACTGGTGAAACACATGGCTCCAGGAATTGAAACAAGACCAATTGGGATATTTCAACAAATAGATGCAATACTGAAGGTGTTCACTTGTTTCTGCCAAGAGATTTGGAAAATAGCTACCTGGCCAACTGAATGGAAGAGATCCATATTTGTGCCTATTCCCAAGGAAGAGGATCCAACAGAATGTGAAAATTATCAAGCAATATCATTAGCATCACTCACAGGTAAAATTTTGCTAAAGGTCATTCAAAAGTAACTGCAGCAGTATATAGAATGGGAACTGACAGAACATCAAATTGAATTCAGAAAAGGAGATGGCACCAGCAGTGTATTGCTGATGTCAAATGGATATTGGCCGAAATCAGACAATACTAGAAAGATGTGTGTCTATGTTTTATCAACTATGCAAAAGTGCTTGACTGTCTGAATCATGACAAACGATGGATCACATTGCAAAGAATGGGAACAACAGAGCATAAAATTATACTCATGAAGAATCTGTACATGGGATGGGCGGCACTAATTTGAACAGAACAAATAAACACTTCCTGGTTAAATCAGGACAGATGTGCATCAGGCTGTATCCTCTCACTGTACCTCTTTAATCTCTATGTTGAGCTAATAATCTGGGAAACTGGACTTTAGGAAGAAGAATGTGGCATCAGGATTGGAGGAAGAGTCATTAACAACCTACATTATGCAGATAACACAAGTCTGCTTGCTGTGAAGAGAATTTGAAACATTTACCGATGAAGATCAAAGAACATAGACCTCAGTATGGATTGCATCTCTACCTTAAGAAAAAACATTCTTACAACTAGGTCAATAAGGAACTTCATGATAAATGGAGAAAAGACTGAAGTTGTTTATGATTTTGCTCTACTTTGTTCTACCACCAACACCCAAGGAAACAGCAGCCAAGAAATCAAAAGATGGATTTCATTGGAAAAGCTGTTGCAAAAGACCTGTTTAAAGTGTTGAAAAGTAAAGATGTCACATTAAAGACAAAGATACACTTGACTCATGCCATTAATATTTTCAGTTGCATCACACAGTTGTGATAGCTGGATATTGAATAAGAAAGACAGAAGAATTGATGCTTTTGAATTATGGTGCTGGAGACAAATATTGAATATACCATGGACAGTCAAAAGTTTCAACAGATCTGTCCTAGAAGAAGCGTAACCAGAGTGCTTCTTGGAAGCAAGGATGGCTAAACTGTATATTAAATACTTTGGACATGTCAGGCGGGACCAATCCTTGGAGGAAGACATCATATTTGGGAGAGGGGCTGTTCAACAATAAAAAGAAGACCCTCAATCAGATGGATTGACATGGTGGCTGCCACAATTGGATTAAAAATAAAAAAAGATTGTGTGCCTGGCACTGAGCCAGGGAGTCTTTCTTTCTGTTTTACACAGGATCATTATGAGTCAGCCCCAACTCACCAACACCTAATAACAGCAGCAATAATGAGCTACCCTAGGGATAGGGACATGAATCTGAGTACAAAATTCATATATGTTTCCATACACCTTATACACACAGTCCTACTGTAACATTATTTAATATTTTAAATAATTTCATGCATGAATCAATATTTGTATTTTGTAACTAAAGGGACTAGTAGGACCTTTCTCCATTTTGAGGTGAAGTGAATAGTGTATACTGTGTACCCACAGTTTAAGTACATCCTGTCACATAAGGTCAGGCAGAAATTTTTCACTTGTAGAAAGTTTTAGATTTTGGAGCATTTCAGATTTTCAGATTAGGGATGTTCAAACTTAATATATTTTTCCAGAACTTTTCTGGGGTTTTATGAGCAGAACCAATACTTGCTAGGTACAAATGACATTTGACAAGGGCAAATTAAAAGAAAAATAAGTTAAATAAATGGAGGAAATCAACCAAACCTGAAGCAGACCCAGTGGGTATGTTGTGAAGCAGTTCTACACCGCTAAGTATCCATTGATCGATTCCATCGAGTATGTAAGCTACCTAACGTCAGATATTTCATGGTATGCAGTATAATGTGCAGTAGACTGAGGTCTAGAAATGTTGCTCTGGCCTTCATTGTGGCACTCAAAAATCTGTGCAGGTTTAAGTAAGTCACTTAACCACTCTGACGGTCAATGCAAATAAGGGAGTTGAGTTTGGTGTTCTTTAGAGTCTTTCCACTTCTATTAATCATTTTTACTTAGGCAAAGTTAGTGTTTTTTAAATATGATATTATATGAATAGAACATATAGAATAGAGACCTTAATGACATGTTAAGAGATTTCACCAAAAATCTCCTGACAAAACAGTAAAGGAAAACCACTTGATGTGCTTTTGCAAAACCATACCTTTCATTAATCTTCCTTTAAAGTTACATCTTATTGATAATAGTTGCATTTTTTCAAAATTAAGTGGAATCTTTGTCATGAAAATGAGATGGTTTTCACAGTTAAAAAATTAGTAAGTGAATACATATAAACTTTTAATTTCACAGAAGGAAAATCACTATAATGAGAGGAATTGGAGCCTCTTTTTGATAGAGCATTAAATGTTCCCCATTTATCTAGCGTTAAATAACTAAGAAATAAAATTATGTATTTATGTACATAATTTTCTCAAAATAGTCTTTCAGATTACTAATTTTATTATTGGACTTTGAATTATAATTGTAAAATTATTTTAATAATGCTGTCTTGAAAAAATCCTTATATTTTTCACATTATATAGAAGCTAGCCTCATCAGAATTACATGTTGCCATTTAGATTCTTAAGCAGTATAAATGAATATGGATGCTTCTTTTAAATCTTCAGTAGTTAGCTAATGTAAATATTATTTTCCATGATTCTTCATTGATGATAAACCACAGTAAAAGAATCATTATCTTATACAGCACAACTGTAGTCTCTTTTCTAAGCCTGTGCATTTTGTACACAGCAAAATATAAACCTCAGATTTCCATCTTATAGCAAATATAAATGCACTGGAAGATTCTGCATAAAATTCCATGAGACAATATCTTCCTAGTCAGCCTCTTACAATTCACCACTAAATGTCTAATGGAGCTGTACAAAAATAATATTCATAAACAGATGGAAAGATATTTGGCCTTTCCTAACTCCTTTCTTCTTGATTTGATGATTCAGGTTTGTGTCCACCCAAACACCAAGCAGCTATCTCCTTATTATAATGCTTTTCTTTATTCCCTACCTCCCTGGTGGCATCTCTCCTCCTATATCCAAATAGAACTTTCAGCTTCCAAAGAAGAAATTGAAGGAAAGTGAGAGATGGTAACCTGTGATGATATATTCCATTTTGGGAGGTGAAGACTGAACATATAAAGCACTTTGGGAAAGGATGTTTGCAAACCCCTAGCAGCAATGAAGGTGTTTTTACATTATTTCAAATGTTCGTTTTATCACAGCAAGAGAATGTAGGAGACAGAGAAATTCCAAACACAGTCTGTCAATAAATTCTACATTAAGTACATTCCTATTAGAGAATATCCTGAGATGTACTCACCATCTTGCCCTCCGGCTATTGGTGTGAAAAGAATTGTGACAAAATTGTAATATTTTAACCAAAACAGAGAACCTGATCCAGCTATAGGTAGAGCTTGTCTATTGAGAGATACTGAGTTTGTTTAAATATCTTATTGTTTTGGAATGCTAATGGGTTGTTGTTGTTGTTGGGTTGTTGTTGTTAGGTGCCCTCGAGTTCATGTCCAACTCATACCAACCCTAGGTACTGCAGGTGAAACACTATTATTAGTGCTTCTCTACTATTCATAGGGTTTTCAATGGCTGATTGTTTTTTGGGAGTGGGTTGCCGAGTTCTTCTCCCAAGCCTACAGCACCTGGTGTTCCCAGATGGTCTCCCAACCAAGTATTAACCAGGCCCAACCCTGCCTAACTTCCAAGATCTGATGGGATCGGATGCTACAGTGGTATGGCTGCAGGCCCTCAGTGGGTACATAGGTAAATAACGAAAATTGGTAGGTAAGTAGGTAGGTAGATGCATTGACTGATGAATGATATATTAGATAGGTAGATAAACATATAAATAGAAAAAAAGAAAGTTAACTTTTTTTTATTCTACAGTTAGAAAAAACAACCAAACAAACAAAAACAAAATACACTCTGGAAGGATTTGCCATAAAACAACAAAAAATCATTCAAAAATAACCACTCACTTTTATTAGGATGTTTGAAACATGGCATTCAATTAAAAAATGTCAAAAAGATAAGGTAAAGTTGGATTACAAGGAAACTAAAATTTTAATAACAAATTTAAGGAATCCACTTGAAGCAGAGAAGAATACAGTCAGGTGAAAAGGAAATCAGTCATTCAATAGGACAAAATAGAAGCCATTCTTCCATGTCATTTCAGTGTACCTGTGTACATTAAAATTTTTGCATCTTCATAAAATTGTGACTGAACAAAATAATCCAGAATATTAAAATGATTATGAAATCATTTATGAGTTTCATTTTTTTCCTTTTATACTGTGTGAGATTTTACAAATACTCTGAAAAGGACTAGTACTACTCTAATAATCATAAGAAATATGTATTATAAAAAGTTCAGTATCAATGCAAATGCAGAGAGATTATCTTTCTCTCTGAAGCATGAGTACGGTAGAGGAGATCACATTAAATAAGGCTGAAATAAGTTTTTATTTCTTCAAATAAAACACATGAACAGATTTTTGTACACATGACTTTGGAATATGAGAAAAATATCACAAGCTAATGAAAAAGAGCACAGTGTTTTTTTTAATGTTCAGAGAATAAGTTATTACCTCATTGTCTACATGTTAATACATATTAGATTTGTTGTTGTTGTTGTTAGGTGCTGTCGAGTCCGTATCCGACTCATAGCGAACCTCATAGGGTTTTCAATGGCAGATTGTTTCAGGATTGCCTTGGGAGTGGATTGCCAGGTCCTTCTCCCATTTTTGTGGTGCTGGGAATTGAACTCAGGACCTCAGAGACTGCAGCACAGTGCTCTACCAACTGAGCTAAATCCCAGCCCCACATATTAAATGGGTTAACTAAAATGGAAATAATCAAGTCATAAATGGCCAGAAAAAAATCTTAGTACACTATGTGGCTAATTACTTCATAAAATATAATTCTGAGGCATGAATACAGTAGAGGAGATGACATTAAGTAAAAAGTGATAGATTCCTATAATAGTGCAAATATGAAAACCAGAAATCATGATAAAGGATCATATTAATAAATACTCAATATTATTTGAAATTAAAGAAAACAATATTAATATGAAATATTAGTATTCATGTATGAAATTGGCAGATTTGAAAAAAATCACTGTTCAGAATATATAAATAAGGCTTAAAGAAAGTGAATACTGGTGAAGCTATTTAGAAGAATAATTTTGCAAGATGTATTAACAGCATTAAAATTAATATTACTTTGAACCAGTAACCCATACTTAAGAACTTACTCTTCAAGTATACTCAGATTCAAGCATAAATATTTATATTTTAAAATGTTTATGCAACATCATTTATAAGAGTAAAAAGAAAAAATTATTAAATGTACAGCTATAAGTAAATAAAGGGCTAGGGTTTAGCTTGGTTGGTAGAGGGTTGCTTCATACTGTCTGATCCTTAGCACCACAAAAAGGAAAAAGACATGGCAGTCTCCTCCAGAAGCAATCCCCAAACAATCAGCTATTGAAAACCCTATGAGGGTCATTGGAACACCAGGTGCTGTAGGCTTGGGAGAAGGACCTGGCAAACCCCTCCCAAAAATCAATCTGCCATTGAAAACCCTATGAACAACAGAGAATCACTGACAATAGTGTTTTCCCTGTTGTACAGAGAGTCGCTATGAGTCGGATACCAACTCCACGGCACCTAACAACAACAACAACATGAGGGTCAGTATGAGTTGTACTGGATTTGATGGCATCTAACAACAACAACATAAGTAAATAGTTACCTATTGGTATAGTTAGATGTTGGAGTCTACCAATAATTAGAAATTCTGCTTTCAAAGACTAAAAAATGTAAACAAGTTTATAAGATGATGCCACATCATCTTATAAGACAAAAGCAATATTTAAAATATGTTCTCTATATGCTAAACTTTATTTCTGTAAACAAACTCTCATGAATAGAAAGAAAAAGTGGACATCCTTAATATCATCAAGACCACAGAGTAGGATTTTTCAGTGTTTATCCCTGATCAGAAATATCAATTAGAGGAAAAATCCAGGCACAATAAGACCTTCATAAGTGCTAAGAAAATCAGGTGAAGGGCTAGAGGTGTAGCTCAGTGGTAGAGTGCTTGCCTAGCATGTGTGAGGCCCTGGGTTCAATCCCCAGACTGCAAACAATTGATGATGATGATGAAGATGATGAAGATGATGATGATGATGATGATGATGATGATGATGATGATAACAATAATATAAAAACCAAGTGATAAAGTGAAATACCTGAGTGTAACATAGAAAAAAAGAAAGAACAAAACACATTGAAAAGGATAGGAAGAAACTTCCCAGGCAGCACAGCATGAACAGAGATACCCACAAGAGAAGAAGAGAGCAGTTAGCACCCATGGATTTTGCCTGCTCCAATAAAACTCAGTATTGGGAAGGTCCCACGATCTCAGACCCCACACTGCCACCTGCAAAATGAACCTCCAAGTCTGTCCTGGCACCAGGCCACTCCTGCAACCCCAGTCATCAGCCTGGCACTCATGGACCTAGTGTCTAGAGAAACCACTGCAATGTACACCTCAGCCTCTGTGGTCCCAAATTCCAGACCTAACAGGTCCCAAACTACACAAGAGTCAGGTTAGTCCATGAAACACCAAATTTTGGACCCTCCCCAGTCCCAGGTCAGCATCCCTGACCTCAAGAACCAGAGTGGTAATTGTGGACACTAACTCTAGGTCTGGACAGTGCCAGGCCAGCCTCTGTAGCTATATATGCCAGTATGCCAGGGGCCTGGCCCATTGCAGTAGACTCTAGTACTGGGGCTAACCCTAACAGATTCAGGCTCTAGTACTGTCCCATGGGACTGAGGTTCTAGGATTGTCCTTACAGCACAGAAGCAAGACTAGCCTTTGGGGTCCTACCCACCAGGCCAGCACCCACAAACTTAGACTTCAGCTTCTAGCCTCCAACCCAGGTCTTATGATTCCAGGCACCTTACTAGCAACTATAATCTTAGACTCCACACCTGCCCCAGCAATATGCATTCCAGGCTTCCAGTACCCACGGCCCAGGCTTTAGTGGACCCAGTGTGCAATCTTGCTTCAGCAGATCCAAGGTTCAGACCCATCCTCTAGTAAGCCCTGCAAAGTTGGTCCCAGTAGACTGAACTCCAGAATCAGCACCCATGGAACCAAGACCTAGACCCACACTGCAGACTCGGGCTTCAGGCCATGCCAGTGGAGTCAAGATCCAGGCTGACTCTAGCAGACACAGGAACCAGTTCACTCACCTGCTGACTCGGGCTAAGGTCTGCTGAGTTTAAAACAGCAAAGTTGTTTGTGGACCACATGAAACAGTTTCCCCAGAATCTGTGCACAGGCTGCCTGGTGAAGGTGTTTATCAAGAAAACGAAAACAAAACAAATTGTTTACAAAGGCTGAAATAAGTTTTTATTTCTTCAATTGCACAGACAATAAATACAAGGCTGCAAGGATCAAGAACAATCAAGAAAACATGACATTCCCAAGAACAAAATAATGCTCCAGCAACATACGCTAAAGAAATAGCTATTTATGAACTGCCTGGTAATTTCAAAGAATTGTTTTAAGGAAATTCAACAAGTTTCATGAAAATTGTTAGGTTCCATGGAGTCGGTATCCGAGTCATAGTGACTCTATGTACAACAAGGTGAAACACTATTGTCAGTGCTTCACCTTGTTGTACATATTCATAGGGTTTTCAATGGCAGATGGATTTTTGGGAGCAGGTTGCCAAGTCCTTCTCCCAAGCCTATATATCTGGTGTTCCCAGATGGTCTCCCATTCAAGTACTAACGAGGCCCGGCCCTGCTTAGCTTCCAAGACCAGACAGGATCGGATGCCACAGGGCTATGGCTGCAGGCATTTCATGAAAATTGTTGTTGTTGTTAGGTGCCGTCGAGTCGGTATCCGGCTCATAGAGACCCTCTGTACAACAGGGGAAACACTATTGTCAGTTTCTGGTGTTCCCAGGCGGTCTCCCATCCAGGTACTAACCAGGCCCGACCCTGCTTAGCTTCCGAGATCTGACGGGATCGGATGCCACAGGGCTACAGCTGCAGGCTTTCATGAAAATAGGAAGAAATAATTTAATAAAATCTGTAAAACAGTAAGCAATCAATTTTTTTAATTGGCATTTTTCAAAAGAACACATACAAATGGCCAAGAGATACATGAAAAAGTGTTCAACATCACTAGTTATCAGGGAAAAACTAGTCAAAAATCACAATGCAACATCACCTCACTCCAGTAAGAATGGCTATCATCAAAAAGACAAGCAATAAGTGTGACAAGGATGTGGAGATACAGGAACTCTTGTAAACTATTAGTGAGAATGAAAGTCCAGCCATTGTGCAAAGCAGGATGAATATTCCTCAAAAAATTAAAATTAGAACTACCATATGATTCAGCAATTCTCCTACTACATAGGTATCCAAAGGAAATGAAACCATATGTTGAAATTATACCTGCAGTCCTGTGTTCATTGTAACATTATTTACAATAGCCAAGATATATAATCAGCCTAAATATTCAACTGATGAATGTATGTTAATTTTAAAAAGTTTTACATATCCATAATGGACTACTATTCAGTTTTAAAAGGAGGGAAATCCTATTGTTTTTGACAAAATGGATGAATCAGGAGGATGTTAAGTAAAATAAGCAAGGCAAAGAAAGACAAATACTGCATAATCTCACTTATATAGAGAATCCAGAAAAGTTGAGGGCATAGCATCAAAGAGCAGAGTGGTGATTACCAGGGTGTGGGGATAGGAATGGTGGTCCAGGGAGATGTTTAAAGTATCCAAAATTTTAGTCAGATAGGAGGATTAAGTTCAAGTGATCTATTGTACAACACGCCAACTACTGTTAATAACAATGTATTGCATTCTTAAAAATTGTTGTTGTTAGGTGCTGTTGAATTGTGTCTGACTCATAGTGACCCTCACAGAGTTTTCAATGGCTGATTGTTTTGGGATTGCCTTGGGAGTGGATTGCCATGCCCTTCTCCAATTTTTGCAGTGCTGGGAGTCAAATCCAGGACCCAAAGACTGCAGAGCAGCACTCTACCAACTGAGCTAAATCCCAGCATATTCTTAAACATAGTTTAGATTATAATGTTCTTATTACAAGACAATAAGTACCACGTATTAAATAATAGATATGTTATCTAGCTCAATTTGGCCAATGCACAACTCATACATGTTTCAAAACATGTTTTACATGACAAATGCATACAGTTTTTATCAATTAGAAATAAACAAGCAGAAAGTACAATGACTGATATGCAAGCAATGGCTGCCACTTGGTAATAGGATCAAGGATATTTTATTTTCATGTATACTTTTGAGCACTCTCCAAAGTTTTTAAATTATGTATTAACTTATATTGTGCTGGGTTTTAGCTCAGTTGGTAGAGTGCTGCTCTGCACTCCCTGAGGCTGTAGGTTTGATCCCCAGCACAGCAAAAACTGGTAAAGGACTAGCAGCCCACTCCCAAAATAATCAGCCATTGAGAATCCTATGAGTAGCAGAGAAGTACCGACATAGTGCCAAGCATGGCACAGTGTCCACGAGTGTTTCGTTCTGTTGTACACAGGGTCGCTATGACTATAAGAACAAGTTAGGAATAGCTGGAATTTTACTTTAAAATATTTAATCATAAAAATTGAGGAAAATATTTGAGAAGAATAAAAAATCTGATGGTTGTAGAACTGGAAGATGAGAACCCAGAGATTTGCTCTGCTATTAATATATTTATGCCTGTTTGAAACCAAAGTAATATAAGCATAAGAACATATAAGAATTTCTCAAAAAATATAACGGAAATTCAAGAAATTTAAAAGTTTTTGAGAACGTTGCCTTTGGGAAAAGGACTAGCAAACAAAGAATCGTGGGTGGAGAAGATACTTACAATGTATTTATAACATTTCCTATAGTATGAATATTTCTCTCATATTGGCAAATAGAAATATATTTAACATAACAATATCTAATTTTACTAAATAGATGATTACTTAATTCTCACTGTTGCCTATACCTCACTCACTTCCATTGTATATTTTAACATAACTAATGTTATGTTAATTATAGTATGTAATTATAGTATGGTTTAACCTATCCTTTTGTATGTCACCAAGATTCTCTGAAGAATGAAAATCATAATTTAAGAAATACAGCTCTAATTTAATTTCAACATGACAGTTCTCTAGTTCAGGCATATTTTATTGAAATGTATAATTGGATTGTCATAAAATTCCAAGTTTGAAATGAGCATGGTTGCCATTGTTGCATAGTAGTCTTCCCTTGAGGGAGAAAATAAAGGTGGATTTTTTGTTTGTTTGTTTTGCTTTGTTTTTGTTTTTGTTGTCATTATAGAATCTTTTTGGGCTGGGGTTTAGCTCAGTTGGTAAAGCGCTGCACTGCAGTCTCTGAGGTCCTGAGTTCAATTCCCAGCACTGCCAAAATAGGAGCAGGACCTGGCACTCCAGTCCCAAGGCAATCCCGAAACAGTCAGCCATTGAAAAAACCTATGAGGGTCGCTATGAGTCGGATACCTACTCGACGGCACCTAACAACAACAATAGAATCTTTTTAGAATCTTTGAACCAGTCTGTTGAACAAAGAGATCTTCTTTAAAAAAATAGAAACTATAAACAAGTGTTTCATCCGCTAATACCTGTTGATGTTAGAGAACTTTTAAATGCATAATTTAATTTCATGCACTGTTGCCTTTCTGGGGGGTACAGGCTTATGAAGTTTATAATTTTAATCATCAGTTTCTAAAAAGGATCAAAGGTTAATTTTTTTTAATTCATACATTTTCTTATTGTCCTACCATAGGGTAAAACATTGTGAATTTTAAGCATTTTGGACTGCATCAGTGTTTGAAAGTCCAGGGTTTAGATACCATTTTACCCTAGTTTATGACCTCATCATGGACAACTTCATGGAAAGAGTGAGACAGACATTCTTTTCCCTATGTGTACCTCTAGAATGCAGCCCTTCAAAGGTTCTACAGGTCTGTTACCCCATTGTCCTAATTGCTTTTGAAAAGTATTTATCACTCCACACCTCTCTATAACTTTGAAATTAAACTACTCAAGAGTATCTTTCCCCTTTGGAAAGACATCTTTCTATCTTTCTATCTTTCTTTCATTTTCCTTTCTTTCTTTCTTTCTTTCTTTCTTTCTTTTCTTTCTTTCTTTCTTCCTGTCCTTCCTTCCTCCCTTCCTTCTCCACTTCAAGGGTCAGGTCCCATCCTTACTTTGGAGCACACTTCCTTCACCACTTTAACCCCATGAATGTGGTCAATGATAGCACTCCATCTCTTTGGCCAAAGAGGGAGACATGTGCTGCCCTTCACTAGAATTTTTCTTATTAAAGCTAATGGAGGAAATCCCTCCCACTCCTCATTTCTGGTTATGAGTTGAAAATACATAAGCAATAATTACATACTAATGAGATTATTCTACCCAATCATGTACAAAAGGGAATTAGAGGAAAAACAGACAGAAACAGATTGCTAATAGTCTTTTTGATACTGAAACTATTTGTATCGAGAATTGTCCACTTCATTCTTTTCTCCAGATTATTTCCTTAAATTGGAAGTGTCAAAAATCCTGATTTAATAATTGCACAGTATATATATATGAACTGAATTACTACTCTGTACCCCATAAATATGTAAAATCAAAATACTTAATAAAAATTAAAAATTTAAAAATTATTTAAAACTTTGATCGTTTTTACTTTACTGTGTTTAATTAAACTAAATTTTTTTAAAAATCCAGAATAATACACACCTTCATCTTAATTTATTATATTAAATTTTTTTGGTACTGGAGGTTGACCCCAAAGCCTCACACATGTTTTTCAAGCACTCTTACCACTGAGCTGCACCCCCATCCCATTTTTTATTTTTTAAACTTGATTCAGGGTCTTGTTCAGTTACACAGGCTGCCTATGGCCTCAGATTTTTGAACATCCTGCCTCCACCTTCCAAGTCACTGGAATTACAGAAGTGCACCACTGTGCTAGCCTCTATTTTACTAATTTTTAAAATTATAACTATCATTATTCTATTCTTATAGATAGGAAAGTTTGAAATTCACTTCTTAGTCTATGGTAGTAATTTTTCCAACACAGATAAAGATTCTTGCTCTCTCTCTTTATCCTGGAGAATTTTCATAACCAGAAAGAAATGTTGATATTATTTTGGCTATCAAGTATCTACATGTTTTAGTGACAAGCATGTGTAAATAACAAAACAAAATATATTTACTTTTAACAATAGTTTTAAAAAGATTTAATATACCTTTCTAACACTTTGAATGATAAAGTATGATAAGCAAAACCGCTAGGGGAGGAAGTGGATGATAATTGTAAATCTACTGTGAATAAACTTTATTAAGATTATAAATTGCAGACACTGGGAAAGTAAATTCTCTTCTAATGCTCCTGGAGAATTTATAAAAATCAATCACATATTGAACAAGAGAGAAACTCTCTGTGATTCCTCTAATGAAAGGTGATATTTTTGGTTTCTGTTTGCTTTTGTTTTTGTTTTTCTCATACTTGGAAATTGAACCCAGGGCCTCTCACATACTCTGCCACTAAGTGCTCTACCACTAAGCCATACACCTAGCCATTTTAAAATTTTTTTATGTTGAGACAGAGTCTAGCTAAGTTGTGCAAACTGCCTCTGCCCTAAAAACAGCAATCCTCTTGCCTCAGCCTCCCAAGTTGCTGGGAGTATGGTCCACTGTACCTTGCTTAAAGTAAGCTTTAAATACTGAAGTCTATGTAAACATTCATTAAATTTAGAAAATACTCAACCATATGTATAATAAAAATCTGCATCCTATAAAACTCTTTATAAAAAATTAAAAGTCAGTTTTAAAATTCTTTAAAATAGGATAAAAATACTACATAACAAAAGCTATGGTTCCAGTAAAGCAAAACATCATAGAAGAATGATCAATAAATCCATTGATTATTAGTAAAGAATAGAAATCTATGGGTTTAATTAAAATTTGAAGCAGAAAAGAGTATTATTGAAAATAAAGTGAAGCTGGCCAGGCACAGTGGCACACACCTGTAATCTTGGAGATTTGGGAGGCAGAGGCAGGAGGATCACGAGTTTGAAGCTGGAGTCATTCTGCTAATTTAATGAGACTCTGTCTCAAGATAAAAAATAAAAAAGGGGCTGGAGGTGTGTCTCAGTGGTAGAGCACTTGCAAAATATGTGTGAAACACTGGATTTGGCACCCTCATACAGAAAAAAAAAGGAAGGAAGAAAGCAAAATTGATAAATTGATAAATTAGAGAAGCTAATATAAGAAGCTAATATAGTTTATGTGCTCCCACTGACACACCTAACAAAAAACAGGAACAAAATGGTCTCAAATACTAGATTTGGAAATGCTTCATTAAATCACCTGTAGTGCAATAAGCCCCCCCCCCAAAAAAAGGCCACATGATGCACAATAATCAGGGAAAAGTTAAATAATGATTAAAACAGAAGATTGGCACCATATTGCATGCCAGTAATCCCAAAAATTCAGGAAGCTGAGGCAGGAGGATTGCAAGTTCAAAGCCAGAGGCAGCCTGCCCTACTTAGCAAGACCCCATCTCAAAACAAAAAAATAAAAAAGAGGCTGAGGATGCAGCTCAATGTTAAACCACTTGCCTAGCATATACAAGGCCCTGGTTTCAACCCTCTAGTACTGATAAATAAATAAATAAATAAATAAGTACATAAATAAATAAATAAATAAATAAATAGACCCTCCATTACAAAATAAAGAGAATAAGTTCCCACTGAATCTATATATACATACATATACACATAAAATTGTATCTATATATGATTATAGAAGAAATTAAATATATTTGTAACAAGTTAGAAAATAATATTTGCAAAGTTTAGGATCAGTGACATTTTCTTAGGAAGGAAGAAAATCCAGAAGTATTAAACTAAAAAAAAAAAAGAAAAGAAAAAATAGGAGCATCCTTTTTGGGTTTTTGTATGTTTGTTTGGCAGTACTTGGGGATTGAACTCAGGGCCCTGCCCATGCTTGGCAAGTACTCTACCACTGGGCCAAACTCCAGACCCCTAAGGAATATCTTATTATATAGAAAAATCTTCCACGACAAAAGACATTAGCCATGAAAGTTTTAAAGAAAAAAAGAATCAATATGGGTAGCTGGGAAATTTATATAATATGTATATTGACAAAGGGTCAATATTCCTATATACCAACTGCAAATTCATAGTAAAAAGAAACTAAAAAAATTGCACAAAGAAAACAAGTATAGAAATATATAGAAATATAGAAACAAATAGAGAAACAAATAGAGAAAACAAATATATGTGAGAAGATGAAAGTGGGGAAAATGAACAAATAATGAAAAAGTAAGTTCAGGATTGCTGATAATTAGGAAAATGAAAATGTTAGAATAAGAATTCAATTTTTATACATCTAATTGGCAAAATTAAAATATTTGTTAACATCAGGGAGGAGGAAGGGAAATGGACACTGTCACACATTACTAGACACTAGTACAAACTGAAATATCTGGCATAGCATACAGAAATGAAGACACATGTAAGTAAAGATTTGTATATGCGAAGATATTTTTCACAAAAATACCTTCCCAAAAATATAACCAGTGTGGTAACTAGGTAGTAACTTCTTTGCTTTTCTTTATGATCTTAACCCACAGAAGTAACCTCAAATCACATAGTTTAGTTTTTCATGTTTTTAATATTTTATGGATGTATATATTCTTTCATGACTGGTTGTTTTGTTTTACCTTTTAACTGGGGCTGGGGTTTAACTCAGTTGGTAGGGTGCTTGTTCAGCATTCTCTGTGGTTCTAGGTTCAACCCTCAGCACCACATAAATTGGAAAAAGAGCCAGGCAGTGCACTCACAAAACAATCAGCCATTGAAACCCTATGCATAGCAGAGAAACACTGACATAGTGCAAGGCATGGCATAGCATCAGGGAGTATTTTATTCTGTTGTACATAGGGTCACTAGAAGTCGGACCTGACTCAAGGGCACCTAAGAGCAACAAATAATCACATTCATTTGTTTTGTTGTAACATGTGGCTCTAGTGCATTCACTATTATCAATTACTCCAATGCATATATGCCATCATATGAAAAGTCTACAAATAAGTTATACATTTTACAATAGGCAGATCAGAATTTTTTATTTATAACTATTGAAACTAATGTTGCTATGAATATCCTTATATGTTTCCTGACATATGGGCATATATTTCCTTGGAATGTACTTTCATTTTTAAAACTGCTAAATTATAAGATATTTATGTCATTAAATTTAATAGGGAATGCTACATTATTTACCAAAATTGTAATTCCAATTATCTAGTAGTGTATGAAAATTTCTGTTGCAATGTCTTCATCAACACTTGGTATTTTCAGACATTTTTAATATTTGATGATGTGGTCACTGTAGTTTAAATTTTGTTTACTGTTGAGATTTACTACTATCTATATTTATTCTTTGAATTTTCTTTTATGAAATGCTTATTTAAATATTTAGCTCATTTTGATTTATGAATGAGGCACATTAGGAACATCCAAGGTACATATGTCTTTTCTGGTAAGTTGTTTTGTGGAAAACAATGCTTTCTATTGAATTTCATACATTGAAGACTTTCTATTAAAAAGGTACACATCAGTTTCTTTCTTGATGTGTTGCAAGTCTATGTTTTTCAGACTTATGATCTATAGAAGGAACAAGAGGGCATTTACTTGGCTATTATAGTACTGACAGTATAACAATATTCACCATATTTAGAATGAATTACTTTTTATTTAAAAACACTTTTAGTAGAGATTTTTCTTTGAAGACTTTGTGAAAAGAAACTATTCATCAAATTCTGCAGAACCAATTTATTCCCATGATTACATATATATGGTTTTTTTTCAATATTACATGAAGTGACAGTTGGTAGGAACTGTAACTTTGAAGGCTCCTGAAAGCACTTCAGAGCTCAGTCAGGTAGAAATCTATATCCTTTATTCATATGTTTAACTGTTGTAAGGATAGCATGTTCAGTAAAGATAAATCAGAAGGCACAGAGAAATAAAAACAGCAATCAAAAATCACCTAAAATGGCTATACTTCAAATCAACAACTATTAATATTATCGTGAAATAAATTATCTACTTAGTTTTATGCACAACATATATCTCATATGTCTTGATATTTTAAAATCAGTATAAAAATAATTATTGCAATAATTATTGCAATTAAAGTGGCACTTGTCCTTTGATCATTTTAAGAATAATTTATTTCATATTTTCAAAAACAGAAAATTTTAATTCTGTGCAATTTTCTTTACAGCACAGAAAAAGGTGGAAGACTATTCATTTTCTGAAATTAGCAAAACCTTGAAGTCAAAATTTGGCAATCAGTACAAGTAAATGGAGACAAAACTTATTTAAGAATGTAAAGGCAAAATTAGTAAATAAAATCTCAGAAGATAGTTTTAAGCAGTATATGAACAGACCAGCCTACCATATTCAAATAGAGTTCATCTCAGGAAGACAGGATGGCTTAAAATTAGGAAACATATAAAGACATTTTACAACACCATCAAATCAAATGGAAAAACAAGAGTAATACTGGCTAGATAGTAAATTAAACAGTAAATCACAAATACTGGCAAAATGTAGCAACTATCATGATGATCTATCCAAAAACTCCAGAGACAAAAGCAAACACATTTCTAAGAGAATAGATTCTCAGTGAGGTATACAAAACAAGTATAGAAATCACAAACTTCCCTAAGTACCAAAATTACACTTATAATATATAACAAAAACATTGTATTCACAAATGCCATAAAAATTATTAAACACATAGGAATAATGCTAAATAAAAATATGAGTAACCTAGATAGAGAAAATTAATTATTCACACCTTCTTGCATGTTCCTCAGTTCAATTACATAAGAATATACCCCATGCTCCTAAATGGGGAAGCTGAGCAGCACAATACTGATTCTCCTTCTGTTGTGTTTTAATATTTTAAAAATTCCTATTAGATTTTTGAAGAGCTTTCTTTAGCACTACAAAGTGATTTGACAATTACTTGACAACAATAAGCAAGGAAAAGTAGTAGTTAAGAATAAAGTATTTATTAAAGAAAGAAGGCTTGTAAAGTTTCAATAATTAAATAGGAAAAAAAAATTTAAGAAATGGAAGAAGAACATACCCACTGAGTGGAATCAGACATGGAAGGAACTCTTTGCACATGTTCACAAACAGGAAATTTGAAGAAGCACTGAATGCAACATAGAATACAAGAAATCACAAAGATGTGAGAGATGATTATTGTTTAGATGAAAACCAAAGCTCTGACTAGAAGGGCATCATGAACAGCCAGACTTGAGGGCACAGGGGTGAATTTAGAAGCCTATAGCCCTGTTTAGACATAGGAAGCTATCAAATTAGAGTAGGGCATTATTAGCAGCCTCAGTTGTCCCTGGGAAATATGCTAGATAGGGTTGTGGGAGGTGGGGGCAGGCAGAAACTAGAGGACTAGGGAAGATGACATCCAAATGCACTTAGAAATTTATTAGGAGAATTTCTGGCTTAAGATGGCATATTAAAGGCAGACTCCATGTGATGCATTAAGGCAAAGGAGTTAGAAAAGAAAGGAGTGGACTCTTTTCCAAAGAAAGAAGGTCTGAAGAAGCACAGAGATCACAGAGGAGCTTATGAGACTGTCCCAGGTTGCAGAATGGAGCTGATCAGTGAAAGGGAGGGAACAGGACACATATCCAGCCATAACTTCCCATGGAAGAGGGGAAATGGAACTCTCATCCAAAGAGGTAAACCAGACAACCCTGGCCATCAGACTGGCAACCTCAGAGGACAAGCCCATAGTCCTTAAAGCCCTTGAACTCTTCTAGGGATGTGGTGAGACAGTGGCTTTTCCTGACTGGGGGGTTTCAACATTGGGAAAGTGACTTTCTTTCCCATGCTTCATGTCTCCAGCAGCCATGACCCAGCATGATCTTGAGAGGGAACCTATTGTAGGAGACTGAGCTACCCCAGGGGGCCTGAAAACAAAGAAATATCACCAGTGGAGAGGCTGGGAGTGACCTATTATAGCCCTAGCATGCTACATAGAGACCACAGGCAGTTACAGTAAGAGAAGAGATGGGATATGACATTGACATTATGAGAGGTATAGGTAGCAAGAGGCTTGGAGCAAGCCCTTCTCCCCAAGGGAGAAGAGAAGATTCCTCCTGATGGGAACTACAGAGACTGTCAACTCTGAGTTATGATCACATAAAAACTCTTCATCTTCAACTGACCAGCACCTACATTTAACAGACTCCAATATTACAGGCCACAGAAAGAAGCCCCTCCAATAATTTTTGGTTTTATTTTGGTTTTATATTTTCTTCCTGTTGTGCTGGGGATTCAATCCAGGGTTTTGCATGGAATAAGACCTGTGCCACTATGCAGTGTCCCCAAAATTTTTATTTCATTTTATTTTATTATTATTATTTTGACTTTTTCTTATGTTTGTATATAGATAGAATCATGTCGAATTGCACAGGCTGCCTCTGGCCTGGGGTTCAAGATCCTACCGCCTTAGTTCCCAGAGAAATGATGGAATTGCAGGGGAACAAGTCAGCGTCACGTCCCTCCTCCTCCTCCTCCTCCTCCTCCTCCTCCTCCTCGTCCTTTTCCTTCATTTTCCTTTTTCTCTATTATTCCCTCTTTTCATTGTTCATTTTCATTTCCTCCTGTCTCCTTTGTCTAAAGTAATTTTTATCTCTTTCCCTTTCTAGTTCTAAGATTTTTTTCTGCCTATGTATCTCTTTTTCTATTTATACTTTAAATCTCTTCCTATTGTTCTCTTTAGGTTACCTAATTCTGTTTATATCTCTTTTTCCTTATGTTACAATCATTTTTTTATCTTTTGTTCCATTTCTTCCCCTCTTCCTAACATTCATTTGCTTTCTAGATTTTTCCCTTTCTTTTACTTCACCCTTGAGGCATCCTTCTTTTTCCCCATTCTCTACTCCTCCCTTTCTTCATGCTAATTCCATTTGTACCTTCACCCTAAATTCATATCTTATTCTTTATTATTATTGCTATTCTTTGTTCAAAGGGCATTGGTGGTACAGCAGTTGGCTTTAAGTGACTTTAAGTGTGGTTCTACATGTGGTTTTGTCAAGTATTGTGTCTGTTAGAGTGGTTTGTCTTCATTCTCTCAGAGTGGCACTGGAGTTTGTGATCTGAAGAGAAAGCCACTAAGAAGACCCCCAAATAAAATGGGAAGGGATATCCACCTGTACAGATGCACAAATCATAAAACTGAAACACAAGAAACATGAAAAACTAAGGCAAAACATCTCTTCCAAAAGGCTATGATTCTTTAACCACTGAATCCACAGATTCTGAAATAAGAGAAATGTTAAAAATATTTTTAAAAGTCTCCTTGCAAAAATGATCAATGACTCCAAAGAGGACACAAAGGAGCAAGTAAATGAATGAAGGAAATCAATAGAAGACATAGGTCAATAGAAGACAAAGTCAGTAAAATCAATGAGAAAATTCAGCAAGGAAATTGAGATTTTGAAAAAAAAAAGACAGAAATGTTGTAAATGAAGAACTCAATAAACCAAATAAAAAACATAGTGGAAGACATCACCAGTACACCAGAAGTTAGAATATCAGGGATGAAAGACAAAGTTTAATAAATACTACATTCAATTATCAACAAATTAAAAAGAAAAAAGAATATAACCAGATTTTTCAAGAACTTTGGGACATAATCAAGACACAAAACCTAGCCGGGCATGGCGGCACATGCCTGTAATCCCAGCGGCTTGGGAGGAGGAGGCAGGAGGATCATACCTCTGGATCGAGACCAGAGGCAGTCTTTGTAACTTAGTGAGACCCTGTCTCAAAAAAAGTAAACAAAAAATGGGCTGGGGTGCAGCTCAGTGGTCCATCATTTGCAAAGCATGCAAGCATGAAGCCCTGGATTCAACCCCCAGTACCACAAATAAAAAAGAGATAAAATCTAAGAATCCATGGTGTAGAAGAAGGAGCTGAGATAAAAACTAAAGGCATAGAAAACTTATTCAGTGAAATTACAGCAGAAAATGTCCCAAATCTGGGGGAAGAGATGAATATCCAACCACAGGAGGCATTTAGGACACCAAATAGACATGACCAGTAATGAATCTCTCCATGACACACAATAATTAAAATGACAAGATTTCACAATAAGGAAAAAATATTTAAAAATTCAAGAGAAAACATCAAATCACCTATACAGGAAGACCCATCAGAATCATGTCAGACCTCTCTGTATAAATGCTAAAACCTAGAAAAGCCTGGAATGATATATTTCAAGCCCTAAAAGTAAGTAATTGCCAGTCAAGATTATTACATCCATCAAAGTTATTATTAAAAAATTGATGGAGAATTAAAGATGTTTCAAGACAGGCACACATTAAAGCAATGCATGACAACCAAGCCAGCATTGCAGAAGATACTTAAGGAATCCTATACACATAGATTGGAGGAGGCCTCATTAATAACCTGCATTATGCAGATGACACAACTCTGCTTGCTGAAAGTGAAGAAGATTTAAAACATTTACTATTTTAAGATCAAACATCATAGCCTTCAGTATGGGTTGTGACTAAAGATCAACAAAACAAAAATCCTTACAACTGGCTCAGTATGCAACTTCACAATAAATGGAGAAAAGATGGATATTGTCCATGACTTTGCTTTGCTTGTCTCTATAATCATCACCTGTGGGAGCAGCAGTCAAGAAATCAAAAAATGCATTGCTCTGGGAAAAGCTGTGGAAAAAGATCTCATTAGAGTATTGGAAAGTAAAGATGTCACATTGAAGACAAAGGTATGCCTGACTTATGCCATGGTATTTTCAACCCCATCAAATGGTTGTGAAAGTTGGACCTTAAACAAGGGAGACAGGAAAAGAATTGATGCTTTTGAGTTACGGTGCTGGAGATATCTATTGAATACACCAAATAGAACTAACAGATCTGTCCTAGAAGAAGTGCAACCAGAGTGCTCCTTGGAAGCAAGGATGACCAGACTGCATCTTACATATTTCGGACATGCAGTCAGGGGAGACCAATTCCTGGAGAAAGAAATCATGTTTGGGAGAGTAGCAGGTCAACAAGAAAAAGGAAAACCTTCCACCAGATGGATTGACACAGTGTCTGCAACAATGGGCTTAAACATAAATAAGATCGTGTGCATGGCACAAAATCAGGAAGTGTTTTGATATGCTGTATATAGTGTCAGTATGAATCAGACTTCATTCTACGGCACCTAACAACAACAACAACAACATACACACAGAAGGAAGAAAGATGATTTTCACTATGAGATCACAGGAAAGAATAAACTTCATGGAAGGAAAAGACAAACTAAAGAGAACTATGAAGAATTAGTCATGTCTAACTCAGAAAACAGCAAATGTTGAATATAAATAAGGGATAAAAGAAAAGAATGAATAATATGTGGCCCAATCAGGAAAACACAACACAGTTACAGGAAACAATACCCCGCTCAATAAACCCTAAATATAAATTATCTTAACTCTCCAATTAAAGACATACATTAGCAAACTGGTTTAAAAAACAAGATCCACCAATTTCTGCAAGAAACATATCTCACTGGCAAGGACATCAAAAGACTAAAAGTGAAAAGATGGAGATTGATATACCAAACAAGTGAAAGTCAAAAAAGAAAAAGAAAAAGAAAAGAAAAGAAAAAAGAGGAGTAGCCATCCTTATATCAGACAAAGTAGACTTCAAGTCAAAACTAGTTTAAAGAAACAAGAAAAGTCACTATGTATTAATAAAGGGAACAACTGATCAAGAAGTTATAACAATTGTAAATATATTTGCACTGAACATCAGTACACCCAACTTGATAAAGATAAAAATACTGGATTTAAAGGGACAGAGAGGTCCTGATACAATAATACTGGGTGACTTCAATATCTCACTTTCATCAATAAATAGAACATCCGATAAAAAATCAACAAAGAAACATCAGAGCTAAACACCACAATAGACCAAATGGACATAATACACATATACAGAGTATTCCACGCAAAAGCTACAGAATACACATTCTTCTCTGCAGCCCATAGAACTTTCTCTAAAATTGACCAGCAAATGCTAGCAAGGGTATGGGGAGAAAGGAACCATATCACACTGCTGATGAGAATGCAGATTGGTATAGCCACTATGGAAATCAATATAGAGGTTCCTCAAAAAACTAAAAATAGAACTACCATATGACCAGGCTATGCCATTCCTGAGTATATACCAAAAGAATATAGGTCAATATACCACAGAGAGATACTATTCACCCAAGTTCATTGAGGCATTACTCACAATACACAAGATATGGACTGAACCTAGGTGTCCATCAACAGATGAGTGGATAAGGAAATTGGATATATATATATATATATATATATATATATATATATATATATATATAGTGGAATTTTGTTGTTGTTGTTGTTGTTGTTGTTGTTGTTGTTGGGTGCTGCCAACCAGGTCCAACTCATTGTTTCAGGAGTGGATTGCCCCATCTTTCCTATCATTTTTGTGGTCCTGAGGATCGAACCTAGGTCTTAAGAGAGTATAGAGCAGGTGCTGTACCAACTGAGCCAAAGAAGGACAAAATCACAGCATTTGCTGGTAAATATATGGAATTAGAGATTGTCATTTTAAGAAAAATAAGCCAGACCCAGAAAGACAAACATTACATGTTTTCTCTCACATGTAGATGTTAGGCTTCAAATTATATTCAATATTAAAATATATAGGTCATGAAAGCAGAAGGGGCCATGCAGAGACAGATAATAGACTAAAGAAAAGGGGAAGGGGACCAGAAGAAGGGTAATGAGAGATAGGAAAGGAAATATCACATATTTTTCCCTTAAAACAAATTGTGCTGTATATATGTATATATATACATACATATGTGTGTGTGTGTGTGTGTGTGTGTGTGTGTGTACACCAAAACAAGACATGCAAAGTAGAGAGGTGACCATTGTTGGTTGGGGTGAAGGGGAGAGGGAGAAGGGTAATGTGAGGGTAATAAGGGAGGTAAACATGAGCAATGTACAATGAAATGCATGCATGGGTATGTCTCAATGAGACCCATTAAATTGTACACTAAAAATTACTAATAAGATTACTGGGAAAAGAAAAAAAGAAAATGACCAAAGGATCTAAATGGACATTTCTCCAAAGAATACACACAAATAATGAATAAGTACATGGAAAGATGCTCATCATCAGTAGTCACTAGGGAATCCAAATCAAAACCACAAGGAGATACCTCCTCACACTCAGTAAGATTGTTGTTTTCAAAAGAGAAATTAAATGGTGAGAGTGAGGAGAAATTGGAAACTTTGTGCATTACTGGGAGAGATATAGAATACTGCAGCTACAGAGGATAACAGTACAATGGTTCCTCAAAAATTAAAACCTAGAGGCAGGCACGGTGGTACAGTCCTATAATCATAGCAACTCACAAGGTGGAGGCAGGAAGATTCCAGGTTCTGGGCCAGAGACAGCCTCATAACTTAGGAAGACCCTGTCTCAAAAAAAAAAAATAAAAATAAAAACGGAGCTGAGGATGTACCCCAGTGGTAGTGTGTGTGGAAAAAAGTATGAGCAAGGCCCTGGGTTCAGCACCCCAGTATCACAAAAGAAGATTAAAACCTAGAATTATCATATGATCCAGAGATTCCAATTCTGTATAAAAGAATTTAAAGCAGCAACTCCCACAGATAATTTCACACCAATGTTCGTATCAGCATTATTCACAATAGCCTAAATGTGGGCACAATCCAAATGTCAGATGAATGAATAAGCAAAATAAGGTATATATACATACAATAGAATATTATACATTGTTCAGAAGGAATTATATTCTGAGACATGCCAAAACACAGATGAAACTTGAAAACATTATGCTAACTGAAATAAATCAGACACAAAAGGACAAATGCTGTATGATTTAATTTATATGAGGTATCTAGTAAAAATTACTATCATAGTAAAATTCATAGAGAAATAAATTAAAATGATGGTTACCAAGGGCTGAAGGGAAGGTGAAATGGTGAGCTACTGTTTAATATATAGAATTAGTTTGGAATGATGGAAATGCTCTGAAAGTAGATAGTGGTTATGGCTGCACAACAATGGGAATGGACTTAATGCTTCTGAGTTACACAATAAAGTGGTTCAAATACTGCTACTCAAAGATTTTATGACCACTTTTATTAAATAATCCTTTGTTCCTTCAGAAAAAAAAAAAGAAATTTATTAGGAGATCTCATATTGAGTGTCCTTACCATAATTTTTCTACAGTAGTATGGTATTATCATGGTATTACCGTGGCTGCTTGTTCTGTCCTCAATCTACACCAGTGATACCAGAGACTCTGATTTAATTGCTGTAAGTAAGTGTAACAGGCTTAAAATTATTTTAAGTGAACGAACACAAGCTCAGAAAGAGAAATACCACATGTTCTCACTCATGTGGGAGCTGAATCAAAATTATAAGAAGGAAAAAATCCTATGCAGAGGTCAGAACATAATTTTTAAAAAGCTAAGAGTGATATTATTATAGATAGACTAAAAAATTCATGTAATCGTATATGTAATGTAACAATGTAAAATGTGACAATATAAAAAGAAAGTTCAATACAGAAAAAGTTTCTATCTTAAAAAAAACCTCAGTCAATAGGGTGAAAAGGACTGAACATACAAAAGATGCAGAAATACTAAAATCTAATTGAACGTTAAATAAAACGGATATTTCTATTTACATTCCCTCACCAAAGCAAATAGCCAGCCACATTTTTGGATACGTAAGCAATTTAATTCCATCCTTTCTACCTGCGTCTGTCCTTTTTCACTGGCTCCTCCTCCTTCCCTTCTTCTTCCTTTTCTTATTCTTTTCTTTCTCTTTACATCTACTCAGACATTAGCTCCAGCCTTGCCCCCTCTTGGAAACCATCCTTCCATCCCCTAAAGCGTTAGATAACCCTATTTCTACTCATATATAACTTATACAGGGCTGGGTTTAGTTCAGTTGGTAGGGTGCTTCTCTGAACTCTCCGTAGACCAGAGTTCCATCCCCAGCACAATAAAAATGGGACAAAGAGGTGGCAATCCACTTTCAAAGCAATCCTGAAAACAATCAGCCATTGCAGACCCACGCTGAGGGTACTCCACTTCAGGGTTGTTGCTAGGTTGCTCTCAGGTTGCCAGGCACCACGTCAGTGCTTCTCTGAAATTCCTAGGGATTTCAGTGGCTGGTTGTTTAGGGATTATTTCAGGAGTGGGTTGCCAGGTCCTTCTCCCATTATGAGTCAGACTGGATTTGACTGCACCTAACAACAACATATAACTTATACTGTGAGCCATCAGAAGTTTTTTCTCACTACATGTATGTGCATATATATAATCCTCCTCATTCCATCACCAATCAGTAGGATGGAGTCTTTTTGCTTTACTGGATACAAATTGTTGTGGGTAGGCAAGGAGAATCTCTTCAAGTACTGGTCTTTGACAATATCTGTATACTTGAGCAATTGATGGCAGTGAGCAGCGACAGCAGACAAGATGGAGCAGCAGCAGCAAGCAGCACCCTCTAGTGTAACAGGTCTTAGGTAGGCCAAGGAGATCAAGAATCCTAAGCCTGTAAATGTTCCAGGTCTTATGCAGGACGAGGAGGTTGGAAATCCTAAACATTCAACAGCAGCTTGTATTACAATTTCTGGGCAGGACTAGGTATTGGGGTCCTCAGCCCTAACAGTGACCAGTGGTACAGCTCCTGGGCCTAGGGTCTCTGGGACACTTGATTCTAAAGACTTGAAAGCCCTCTGGAAATCTTCTAGTGACCAGGCTTGGAGTTTCTTTTCTTGGCTGTTTAAAACCTTATGTTCTTCTTCAGCCTCAGCTCTCCACCCTCTTTCACCTTCTCTTTACTTACTCTATCCCTCTTCTTCCTGTCCTGTTCACTGTTCTGGAACTGTTCAGCTGCCTCTTATTACTATGGCCACTGTCACCACTGCCACCATTTGGGAGACAGCTATTTCTGCCCTGCTGCTGCTGCTGCTGCTTACTGCTGATCTTCCAGGCCTGCCTCCTTTGTGGCTGTCAATTGCAGCTGTCAATTCCCTGCCACTTTTACACTTGTTGTTAGGTGCTGTCAAGTCAGGTCCAACTCATAGTAACCCTCATAAGGTTTTCAATGGCTGATTGTTTTGGGATTTCCATGTCCCTTTCCCATTTTTGCTGTGCTGGGAATTAAGTCTGAGTCCTCAGAGAGTACAGAGCAGCACTCTACCAAATGAGCTAAACTCTAGCCCATTTTTACACTAGGTCTGTCAAGTTAGTAGCCTGTGCCCGCTAAAGGATATAGTTCTCATGACTCATCCCTCACTGCTGCTGTCAGAGCCACACAGTTCTTGATTCCATTTCTGCCTACCATTGGAGCCACCTGGGGCCGCATCCCACTTCCTGTCAATCAGTGGAGACTGATGATTCCCATGCTAGCTCTGGCCAATTAACAGCAGCTCTGGACTCCACTCCTACCCAATCATCAGAGCTACTTGGAGCTACCTTTGCTCTCTGTCAATCAGCAGAGCCTCATAGTTCTCCACTAGTTCTGTCACAGTGAGTCCTGGCTCCTCTCCTGCCTGATCATTGGAGCTGTACTGGGCTGTCTCACCTCCCTGCCACTGCCATTAAGATACCTGGCCACCATCCTACTTCAGCAGATTGGCAAATCACCTGCCTTGCTGTCCAACTGTTCTGCTATACTTGCTGCTGCCATCACTGCCACTCTGCTGTCTTTGCCACTACCATCACTGCTGCTCTGCTGTCTTCATTTCTTTCAGCATGTTACCTGCTCAATCTGAACTCCCAAAATTAGGCAAAAGAACTATTTAAAAGAAGCCTTTTATTGAGCCACCGGGGAGAAAACATAGGAGGATGTCTCAGCTTGCTCACTAAATGAGCTACACAGCCTTCTTATATAGTCAGAAAGGAGGGGTTTGCACCAATCACAGCAACCTGTATGCAAATGAAGGTTTGTATGTATACCCATAACAGCAGTCTCTTTTGCACCAGTCACAGAAGTCCCTTCGCTAAGCCAACATGAGAAGTACTTCCCCCCTTGCTTGAATGCAAAGAGTTGCAAGGTCATTTAGATTTCATAGTCCAGTGCAGACTGCAAACTGTTTGAAACAGACATATCTAGAGCTGTATCTTCAGGAGCTGGAGTCGTGCTGCAGCAGCAACTTCCATGGTGCTTCCTCAAGGCATCTATGAAGTATCCAAAACCACCAGTGCTGATAGAAGGGTGGTTCAGTTGACAGCTTGACTGAGAGTCCTTTACTCAAGGCAGCCAGGGTAGCAAGGGAGAGTCCAACAGCTGCCAATTAGGGAGTCTAAACACCCCATCCGCCAACATTTGTGATTATTTACAGGAGGATAAACAACAAAAGGAGTACTTATAGCAAAAAATGTATTATTAATATAAATATTGATTTAGCAGTGCTTTTAACAATGCTTAATATCTTCCCAGTATCCCAGGGAGAGATAGGTCCCCTGATCTGTCTCAATTTCCAACAAGATTAAAGGCTGCATGTTGTGCTTAATTATTAGTTTACATTTTTGTGTCTTTATCTGGATTCTGAGCTCCTGACTGACAAGGTGCCTGAATTGTTTGTCTTTGTATCCCTAGCAACTAAGATTCTTAAATTCTTAGTGAGTGTTGTTGAATTAATTCAGAAGGAGAAAAAATGACTTTGTTTGTTTCTCTAGATACCATTGAGATTAGTACCTTTTTATTTTTATTTTTAGGCTTCCTAAGATTTTAATTCACCTGGGTACATTAATTTCAAAAAAAATAAATAATTGTTTATCTTCAAGTTTATAATACTGTATTATACTCTACTTACCCTCTAAGTCAAACTATCAGAAAGAAGAAATGAGTTTATGTATACGTGAGTTGATAAACTTTAACATTTATACCTAAGGAAGATAATATCCTCATCAAAAAAGCACCCACTTTCAAGAAAATTACACAGGATTGAAACCCACATCTCCAGGCTTTCTTTTGACTTAGAAGGTGAAATTAGTCATCATCTTTAAAAGTGTGTAAATAAAAATATAAAAGCGGTGTTTGAGAGGCAAACACTTTCCTCCCTCATGTGGTTGTGAGAATGCCAAATTGCCAGTTCATTATTTTGACAGGTGTCTCTTGGAATCAGCTGTTGAGAGGCCTGGTGTGATTGGACAGCTCTTTGACAGAACAGTGTCTCATATGTGCAGTACCCAAGAAAATTGGCTTCAGAATCTCCCTTAACAAATTCCAAGTCACAGCAATTTGAGGTATTCATGTCAGTTTAGATTATTCTCTTTTCCTGTCTCCAAAGACACCTTGCATTGTCTGTCAACTCTCCATAGACATACTGCAAGACTAGCCTCAAATTTTAAACAGTGAAGAAAGTGAATTCACTTTAGTAAATTTCAAAAAGCAAAAGTATTTTCATCAGTATTCCTCATGGGAGGATTGGATTACTTGAATCCAAATGCAGCCTCTTCCATGTACTTCCTATGAAACTTAAATAATACAATTGATTTATTTAACCCCAGTTTCTTCATCAAAAAATGGGGATGATAATAGTAACTATCACTTAGATCTCCTGTGTAGATGAAATGAGATAACCTGTATAAACTTCTTATTTGTTGCCTGGTCCTTAAGTAGTACTCAATAATGTCAAATATCACTATTCCAAAGACTTCTTTACCTTATGGCAATTGGAAATAATGACCTCTATAGTCATTTGAAGAAACATTTTACACATAATCCCATTATCACTTAGGCATAAAATATAATGCATCTACATTGCAGTAGAGCCCCAGGCAATCTTGAGAGAATAAAAACAAATGGGCATTGAAATACTTTCCACTTTATCATTCTTAGTTCTATTTTATTATTCATTTATAACACATAGAGATGTCTCTTTTATTACTAAATTAAAATATGTTCCTTGATGGAAACTTGGGAGACAGGAAAAAAATCTAAGCATGCACTCAATCAACAGTAATTCCATGATCCAGATAAAAATGCAGATAACATGAAGGTGTTTATCCTGGTAGCATTTTATGAATACATAAAATTCATGAAAATAAAATATAATTAAAGTTTTATTGTCCTAATTTTTCATCTTTACTTACTATTACTTTGCAAAGATTTTTCAATATCTTTAGTCTTCTAAAACTCTAGCTACACAAGAGATTATTTAAATAACCTCCTATTATTTGACATTTAAATTCTTTTTCATTTTGACCTAGATTAGTACAAAATTTTAATAAACAAAGACAAATTTATCTCTACAAGTATTTTTAATGCCTGCAGCCATTACCGCTGTGGCATTTGATCTCATCAGATCTTGGGAGCTAAGCAGGGTCAGACATGGTTAGTACTTGGATGGGAACACCAGGTGCTGTAGACTTGGGAGAAGGATCTGGCAACCCTGACCCAAGACATAATCCCCCATTGAAAACTCTATAGATAGCAGAGAAGTATGACAATAGTGTTTCATCTGTTGTAAATAGGGTTGCTATGAGTCAGACACCATCTCGAGGGTACCTGATGACAATAAGTATTTTTAATAGTTGATATTCTCAAAAGCAGAGTGTAAGAGTACCAATTTTTTGTACTTCTACCAGCACTAGATAACATAATATACCCATTTTTTGTCTTGTAGGTATATAAAAAATGAAAAATGTTATTTGGTGCTTTAATTTGCATTTTGAGATCTATTTCCACTGGATACTTTATTCATGCATTTCTGACTTGCAATTATCTGTTCATTGCCTATTTTGGGCCATACTTGTTGCCAAATACATATTTGATTCATACATTTATCTATATGCACTTATTGGGTGCTTGGCATTAATCATCATTGTTTTTTTCCTATTTGATTTCTAATATTTGTTACACAGTTTTTATTAAAATGTTTGCCATTTTCCTTAATGCTTTGTAAAAATTCCTAATATATACTACCAACAATTTTTCAACCTGATAGCCTAGTTTGATATTATTTTTCTGGTTCTCTGTGCTTTTTAATAAAATTAATTTATATATTGGAATTTTTATTTTATAAACTAAATGCATGTTTTTAGGAACTTAGTGTAATATAGAATGCTAAATAGCACAAAGTAGAAGTTCTCTGAATTTTCCCTACTTAGAGCCTCCTACTAGAAATAATTGTGTAAACATGGTTTACACATCTTAATCTGTATTGTTTACATCAGTGAGCTCATATTGCAAATGTTACTTTTCAGTATTTTCCATTCAATATTATGTTATTCAGGACTGTCCATTTCAGGAAACAGATCTCCATCTTTCGTCATAACTCCTACATGGCAGTGTAGGCACACATCTTACATTGTTCAATCAATCCTTTAGCAATGACTATTACATTGTTTCCAATTTTTGACTATGATAAGCAACACAATGATAAACCTTCCAGAACATTTATTTTACTGTACGAATTGCTTCATGTTGAGCATCTAATTAAAACAACCTATAGAAATTTCGATTGGGATGAAAATTGATTACTAGGAATTTGAATTTTGAGGTTAGGAGCTCTATTTGAACACAAATATAATCTCATATTTTTTAGCTCTATTTGTAAATTTTATATAATATCCTCCATAGTTGTTGTTGCTAGATGCCATCAAGTCAAGTCCAACTCATAACAACCATATATACAGCAGAACAAAACACTCCCCGACTCTGTGCTAGACACATCATCTTATTTATGTTTAAACCCATTGTTGCAGACACTGTGTCAATCCATCTGGTGGAGGGTTTTCTATTTTTCCTTGACTTGCCACTCTCCCAAACATGATGTCCTTCTCCATGGATTGGTGCTCCCGACTACAAGTCCAAAATATGTTAGATGCAGTCTAGCCATCCTTGCTTCCAAGGAGCACCCTGGTTGCACTTCCTCTAGGACAGATATGTTGGTTCTTTTGGCAGTCCATAGTATATCAATAATCATCTTCACCACCATAATTCAAAAGCATCAATTCTTCTCCTGTCTCCCTTGCTCAATGTCCAGCTTTCACAACCATATGATGTGACTGAAACTACCATGACATGAGTCAGGCACACTTTCATCTTCAATGTGACACTAATATCATATGCCCAAAGTATGTTGTTGTTGTTGTTAGGTGCTGTCAAGTCGGTGTCCGACTCATGGAGACCCTATATATAACAGGTGAGACAGTATTGTTACTGATTCTCTGCTATTCATAGGGTTTTCAATGGTGGATTGATTTTTGTGAGTGGGTTGCCAGGTCCTTCTCCCAAGCCTACAGCACCTGGTGTTTCCAGGTGGTCTCCCATCCAAGTACTAACCAAGCCCAACCCTGCTTAGCTTCCAAGATCTGATGGGATTGGATGCCACAGGGCTAAGGCTGCAGGTGCCCAAAGTATAGTGGGAGTAATTTAACTTTCCATCTTTCTGAGACTGCCTTTCAGAGACTGCCTCCGGTCTCAAACTTTCAATCCTCCTGCCTCTGCCTCCTGAGTTGCTGGGATTACAGGTGTGTGCCACCATTCCCAGCTTTGATTTATTATTAATAAACTACACATATATTAAATGATTAATAACAGCAATTAAAATATTGGAGTTAATATTTTCTAATTGCCAACAAAATTAATTTTAAGCATTTACTCTTAATCTATGTCAATTGAAAACCTGCAGCTGTAGCACTGTGGCTTCCAATCCCATCAGATCATGGAAGGTAAGCAGGGTCAGACCTGGTTAGTACTTGGACGGGAGACTGCCTGGGAACACCAGATACTGTAGGATTGAGAGGGGGACCCAGCAACCCACTCCCCCAAAAAATCAATCCGCCATTGAAAACCCTATGAATCACATAGAAGCACTGACAATAGTGTTTCACCTTGTACATAGAGTCATTATGAGTCGGATACCGACTTGACAGCACCTAACAACAACAATGTCAATTGAATCCCCAAAGTATTATTTCCTCACATCTTTCTCCTTTCATCTATTGTTTATAGAATACACATGCTATTTCTTTTTTGTAACAAAACTGGTTTTTGTGAAATGGGGGAAGGATATGGAGAGATGGTTTGACTGCTCCTGAATGTGCATAAGCTGGGAGTTTTAAATAAAATAATAATTTTTGAGGAGGCATATGGATATTTGATCTCCAGCACCACAAAAATGGGGAAGGATTTGGCAATCCTCTCCCCGAAACAATCCTGAAACAATCCACACTGAAAACCCTATGATTGTTGTTGTTGTTAGGTGCCATCAAGTTGGTATCTGACTCATATCGACCCTCATAGGGTTTTCAATGGCTGAGTGCTTCGGGATTGCCTTGGGAGTGGATTGCCAGGCCCTTCTCCCATTTTTGCGGTGCTGGGAATTGAAGTTGGGGCCTCAGAGACTGCAGCGCAGTGCTCTACCCACTGAGCTAAATCCCAGTAGTGAAAACCCTATGAGGGTGGCTATAAATCAGAACCAACTTGATGGCACCTAACAACAACAATAGGTGTTGGCCTTGTTTAGTTTTAGTAGGCACACCATAAGTCACTTTGTATTTTTACAAATTTTATCTTCAGGTAAGACTTTTTTTTTAATATACAGTGTCTTAGATAATTTAATTGATTTCCTTTTTTTTTCTCTTCTTCATGACTCCTAAAGGTAGATATTTTGCTATAATGTCAAAAAGATGTCTATCTATGTTTCATTGACTACACAAAAGCATTTGATTGTGTGGATCATAACAAATTATGGATAACACTTCGGAAAATGGGAATACCAGAACACCTAATTGTGCTCATGAGAAATCTGTACATGAACCAGGAGGCAGTTGTTCAAATAGAACAAGGAAACACTGAGTGGTTTAAAATTGAGAAAGGTGTGCATCAGGGCTGTATACTTTCACCCTATGCCTTCAATTTATACGCTGAGCAAATAATCCGAGAAGCTGGACTTTATGAGGAAGAACATGGCATCAAGATTGGAGGAAGACTCATTAACAACCTGCGTTATGCAGATGACACCACTTTGCTTGCTGAAAATGAAGAGGATTTCAAACATTTACTGATGAAGATCAAAGATCATAGCCTTCAATATGGGTTACAACTAAACATCAACAAAACAAAAATCCTTATGACTGGGTCAGCACGTAACTTCACATTAAATGGAGAAAAGATTGAGGTTGTCCAAGATTTTGCTTTGCTTGGCTCTATAATCAACACCCGTGGAAGCAGCAGTCAAGAAATCCAAAGACGCATTGCTCTAGGAAAAGCTGTGAAAAAGATCTCTTTAGAGTATTGAAAAGCAAAGATGTCACATTGAAGATGAAGGTGCGTCTGACTCATGCCATGGTATTTTCAGTGGCATCATATA
>VMDO01007322.1:49633-82422 GCA_007922755.1 Pedetes capensis
GACGTCTATTGAATATACCATGGACTGCCAAAAGAACCAACAAATCTGTCCTAGAAGAAGTACAACCAGAGTGCTCCTTGGAAGCAAAAATGGCCAAACTGCGTCTTACATATTTCGGACATGTAGTCAGGAGAGAACAATCCCTGGAGAAGGACATCATGTTTGGGAGAGTGGCAGGTCAACGCAAAAGAGGAAAACTCTCCACCAGATGGATTGACACAGTGTCTGCAACAATGGGCCTAAGCATAAATAAGATCGTTTGCCTGGCACAGAATAGGCAAGTGTTTTGATCTACTGTACATAGGGTTGCTATGAGTCGGACTCGACTCAACGGCACCTAACAACAACAACAACAACAACTCTATGATTACCTGTAACTCTCTGGTATATTTCTCTATATTTTGAGGAAATCTCTCAAATTTATATTCCACATCACTTTAAAAATTTTTACGTGTATAGCGTTTTCATTGTTTTGTATTTGTTTGTTATTTAAAATTCTATTAGTTAATAATTACCTTTCTTCTTAACTACAATCATCTTGTTTGTACTTCATTGTCATTGTTATGAATTCCTTTCCAATACTCAATATTTAATTTTTATATATTGATTGATATAGAACAGAGCAGAAAATATTCAACCTAGGACATTTGTTTTGATTCAGTTTTTTGTTTGTTCATTTATTTTAAGACTTTTCCAGAAGAACATTTACACAAACTGAAGATTTTCCTTTTTTTAATTATAGAAACTTTTTGAGAGGCAATAAATCCTATGCCATCTGTTTCTTTCACTCGTTCTTGCAGAGAAGTCTAGGTAGGCCTTATATCATAGAAAAACTATACGCATGGATTCTGTTCTATCATGTTCACTCTCCTGCACAATGCTGCTAGAATTTTCTGGAATCTTATGCTAGAGTGTTTGGTACTATAATATGAAATAACCACATGATGAATGGAGCCCCCTGTGGAAAGTTAGGTAAATGGATCAATAGCACAACTTGATTTTATGATTTCTCTGCTGAGTGTGATAAACTGCAGTCTAAGCGGAAGTTTTCACCATCTTGTTTTCCCTAGCTCAATCTTAGCTAAGAATACAGCCTAAGGCTGTTTTTTTACTGGCTCTGCATCCTCTGCATCCTCTGCATCCTCTGGCTCTGCATCCTCTCTGGCAAGCTGAACTTCAGATGGCTATATCCTTTTTGTTTGCATGACAGTTCCTTTCTCTTAGAGAGTAAATAGAGATGCCTTGAAGTAGTAAAAAAGCTCTTCAGTGAAAATTCCAGTGGCTCATCCGACTCAGGAATCATCTTAGTTGTTAGCCTTTTCCCTGCACCTTAAGGAATGTTAATGTTTTGGGGGCAAGTTTCCTCTATGTACATCTGTGACACCACTCAACATGCTTTCTTAGAAAATGTTGTTGTTGTTGTTGTTGTTGTTAGGTGCCCTTCATCGGTATCCAACTCATAGCGACCCTTTGTACAACAGGGGAAACACTATTGTCAGTGCTTCTCTGCTGTTCATAGGGGTTTTCAATGGCAGATTGATTTTTGGGAGGGGGTCGCCAGGTCCTTCTCCCAATCCTACAGCTTCTGGTGTTCCCAGGTGGTCTCCCATCCAGGAACTAACCAGGCTCGACCCTGCTTAGCTTCTGTGATCTGACTGGATCAGATGCCACAGGGCTACACTTACTCAAATCACTTCATCATTGTCACATTTAATAAAATAACAGGAACAGCCAAATCTTGTTCCAGAATTTCTAGAAATATGTATGTATTTCTTTTGAATAACATGGAGCAAAAGCCTAAATCATGAATTATGCTGTGGGTTGAAATGCTTCATTTGAACCAACAGAAAAATTTATATATGATATTAGTGTTGTTGTTGCTGCTGCTCTTGTTGTTGTTAGGTGCCGTCAAGTCCATGTCGGACTCATAGAGACCCTAAGTACAACAGGCAAAACACTATTGTCAGTGCTTCTCTGCTCTTCATAGTGTTTTCATTGGCAGATTTATTTTTGGGAGTGGGTTGCCAAGTCCTTCTTCCAAGACTCAGTATCTGGTGTTCCCAGGCAGTCTCCCATTGAAGTACTAACCAGGTTCAGCCCTGCCTAGCTTCCGAGATCTGAGGGGATCAGAAGCCATAGTGCTACAGCTACAGGCATATATTATGGTAGGTTTTAAATATAAAATCTATAATACAGTGGCTTTCTCTTGTCATTGAACTTACAACCTAGTAGGAAATAGTGAAAAGTGACTAATAAAATAAGTGATAAAGAAAATTTACAGTGCAATGAGAGAATAGCATGGAAGAGACTCGTAACTCAGATTATGGACATCAGAAGCAATTTTACAAGTTCAGACCCAATAAGTTGAGGGTGGACAAATTGAGTGGAACCAGGCTCTGAAGAAGTGCGTGGCAAGAAAACCTTGCAAGATCCTATCTCCTGACTCTGAAACTCTAATGTATGACAATCCTCCCTTCATGCAGAAAAGTTGGACATAACAAAGAGCGTAACACTGAGTTTGGTGCCTTATTATCACAAAAAAGTATTGGGGGTTCTTAAATTTTCTATTATATTTTTTCTCTTCTAGAATTTCAATTCTATTTTTAGGTGATTCAGATCTCTGCTGAAATTTTAAACTGTGTCATTTAATTTCTTAGACAGAGTAATCAGTTATTTCAAGATTATCTTCTGTGAATATGTTTCTATTATCTTTTGTTTTCTTTCGATTTTTTAGTTTGGTCAATAGTTTTTCCTGGCATGCCAGATGTCCAGTAAATGCTAGGCATATTGCATTTAAAAAAAGATAGAGATAACCTAAGGCTCTGGGTGATATAGCCTTTGCTGAATCAGAGTCTGCCTTTGTCTAGAGGGATTGTACTCTGTTTCTGGCAGGCAATTTGGCTAGCAACACATATCCATTCTGGGATTGAGCTGACTCAAACCTTGGGTTTATTCTTAGTGAGTCCTGGTCTATTTCTAGCTTCGCTGCATTCCTATGCTACACTCCTTTGTTTGTCCCAACTGAAATTTTGTACTCTTTTCCAGGTCCTTGCCATTTGGCCTCCTTATATCTCCAATTTCTGCTCTGAGACTGCCAAAAGCTATTAGCATCTTAGGGTCTAGATTGCCACTCAAAAATTGGCAGATATTGTGAAGGGAAAGACAGGTGAATATCAGGTTCAACTTAATACATAATTTAAGTGTTTTCAAACATATAACTTTTACTATCCAACTTTTCTAGTTCTCAGCAGTAGTGTTATTGTTAGAAGGAAAAAATCATAATATCCCTTCCCTTTTGGATTGACAAATATTAACTTTTTTATAGGGAGTACTACCTAGTGAAAGTACAGGAATCCTACATTCTGTTTGCTCATATTGCTGATTTGAATTCTACTACATTCACATCCCCACAAATCTAGTTGACATTGTGAGATGTAAAGCCAAAGAGTGAATGGTAGATCCTTTTCCTGCATTTATTCTGATAGTTTGAGTTCAAATTATGAGGACATATAGCATCACGTGTGTATTTTCTGCATGAAAAGAGAAGAAAATCTTCAAGAATGATTTAAATTATTTAAATTATCAGATTTTTTAAAGAAAACCCACAAGAATATGTGTTTTTCCATTAAATAATGTGGATGGGACTAAGTCAGTGTTTTCCACTGCGGTTTCTGTGGCACCTAGTATGTAGCAGATACAGAAGAGTCTATCAATGAACATATTCTGAGTGAACAGACTAAGTAATAATTGAGTGTGATAACCTATTGCTGCAGTCATGTTGAGTTAAGCTACTCTGCCCATAGAGTATTTGCTAATTGGTTTTTATAAAGACAGCAAATCCTACAGTTGAAAAATGTGGTATCACTTTAACAAGTTTCCAGTTGGGAACACTATCAAAAAAGAATGCCTCTAAAACATAATTTGATATATTTGAACAAGAGATTTTATACAAAACTTCACTCTGTATTAAAATTTTTATCATTTCTTGTATAGCATTAATTTCTATATCCAATCCAACCTCTCTCTCCAGCTTGAAATTCCTTTTCATTAGCACCAAGCAATGGATAGTTCCCTGGACTGGGAATCGGAAAAGCTGGTTTTAATTCTTGCCTTTGCTACTTACAATTGTGGGACACAGGAGAACTTGACTTACTTCTCTTAGCCTGTTTTGTCATTTCCACTGCAGGAATCATAAAACAACATAATTGTTTTCAGAATTTCTGTTATTGTTTCCCACCTCGAGTACTTCATGTCATAGATACTCATTAAATACTACTTCCTTTTTTAATGCAAGAGAAGGCTTTGTTGTTGCTTTGTTCTGTTTTACTCTTTGTTTCTGATTTTTTAAATTTATCTTCTTATCAAAATTTAATCAAATTATTCCAGGGTCCAATATGTTAAAATATAGAGGGTTCAGGTTCAGGTTCAGTTCAGGTTGGAACTTAAAGTTTTAATCCTATGTGTAGATAGGCAAATAATTTTTTTCCAATTTTTAAATTGCTAATGATACAAAACATTGAAAATTGAAGCAGAGCCCCATTTTTCTCTAGGTTGGGGTTCAGGTTCAGGTTCAGGTTCAGAAAATATTTTTTAAATGCTTGCTTTGGAACAGACTCAGATTTGAGTTCAGGTTTGGTTTGAAGCCCTGCTATCTACATATAGGATTTAAATCTGAACCTGCAGCAAACACAAATCCTCTAAATTTTAACATGTTGACCCCTATTTCAAACCTGAACCTAATTTTTTATGGGTTTGAAGCCCTGATTTAATCTATTTTAGGTATACAGAAAGTAAATCTTTGCAATATACAAAGATGAGCAGCTTCTTATTACATTTATAATTTTAAAAGGCATATAGAATCCATTCTTTAAATACCAAAAAATGCACTTGCTTCATTTGTAGAATATCCTCATAATGTCCCTGGCTGCCTCATGATCTCCTGATATATATGATATCCTTATTTGTTCCAGAAATTCCATGATGTGGCCAGCTTCATAGGCATGTCCCTGCACCTGCTAGCATAAGTAAACTGCTCCCCTCTCCATAAATAACAAAATGCCACAAAAACATATATATGAGACTATTTTGAGGTCTTATGACAAACAGTTGTTCCATAGAGTCCTCTCCAGACATTGAGATTCTATATGTATACGTCGTGTGATGCTTAAATCAGGTCAAACATATCTGTCTCTTCAAACATTGTCATTTCTTCATGGTGAAAGCATTCAAAACCTTTTAATTATTTTTGAAAATCAGAACACAAGGCCAGGGAGAAATCTCAGGAGGCAACATGGTCTGGTGGGCTGCATGTTGACCTTGGAGTCAAGTAGACAAAAGTTTCTAGAACAGAGCCTTATCAGCTAAGTGACTTATCTTAATCATTTTTATAAACAAGGAAGCTAGATTCAAAGAGTTTAAAGTAATTTACCAAACTTTGCCAGGAGTAAAATATGAATCATATCTGACAGTTTCCAAATCTATGTTCTATCCAGTATATTATGCTGATCAGCAAAATCAGAAAGCTAAAAATGACATTGTCTTCTCATTAGATCTAAACCCATAAATCTGCCCTTCACTAGCTGATGACTGAGATGGATACCACTGAGCCTAGAGAAAGTTATTTAGAAGACTGATGTCTCAGTGGGATTGAACTCAGGGAAGAAAGTGTCAGAGGTTTAGAGCAAGCAATTCTTCCACAAGCCAAGAAAGAAAACTAGGCTTGTATTTAGTAGTGCTTAACAGAAGTGAGTATGATATTCTGATATTATTGCTTCAATTTGTGTTCACTAGTACAATTATATTTTATACTCAATGTTGATACTTAGCTGTTTCAACAAGTCTACTTTTATAATGTGAATAGATAAGTAGGTAGGTAGGTAAATAGAGAGATATACATTAAATGATTCAATAAAAAATAGAAAAATAGGAAACTGTGCTAGTCATATGTAAACTAGTACTCTATGACTAAAGGAAAAATGAGCTTCTGTTTTTCTGAAGAATCATTGGCAGATTTATTGTAACTGAGTTCAGCTCCTAGCTTTCTCAATTAGTTGGGTGGACTTGGGCATGTAACTCATCTATGCCTCAATTTCTTCACCAATAAAATAGAAATGATATTATTTCCCTCACATCATATTCATTAGGCATTATTATCATTTAATATTTATTAGATGATTAGGTGAAATAATGCATAACAGTGACTGCTAAACTGGAACATGAAAACTATGCTAGAAGTTTCAATCTATTGAGCTTGAATCAGAAAGTCAACTTGGAGTTGATTTTATGTGTTTTAGTAAAACCGATCTCCTATCTTGACAGGGCAGAATTCTGGCCAGGGGATATGCCAATTTGCATTTGGGTCCCAGGGGCTTTCTGGAAGGGAAGAAGCTGAGATGCTAAGAATTAAAGTTAGAAAAGTATGTTGGGGAAGGCCAGAGTGATACTAACCAATGCTCAGTGGCAGGTAAGAGTAATAGTATCCCTGAAAAAAAAAATTATACTCAGTATCAGAAAAGATAGTCTTGTAGATTGGCTCAGCACTGAACCTGAAAGGAGGCAGAGATTTGGGAATGAAAGAGGAAAAGAGGTGCCATCCTGTGCAGTTTCCTGGAAAAGACCTGCTCCTGGGGGACATGGCTATGTGAGTAACTTAAGTGCTTCAATCTCCAGAAAGCCAGCCAATTTAGTAAGGTATTCTTCCTGCTACCAAGTGTACTATCCTTTCTGAGAGCTTCTGTGGCAGGACAGGATAAAAGATGGGGAGCTCAGGTTCAGATCTTGAATATGATCCTAATGCTTGGGGCCAGTGCTTCCCTCTGGGAAGGGACACTGTGTCACAGAGTTGGTTATACAGAGAAAAGTTCCCCTTGGAAACTTCAGAAGATGATTTACAGATGTGCAGTTTCAAGAAAACCCAGGTAAATTCAACCATAACAATAATTAATTGTAGCAGGAACATTTATTAAGCACAGGAACACTTACTATGCTGTGCTTGTATTGTTTTATTTAGTCCTGAAAACATGAGATTGGAACTATTATTCCCATTTTATATATGAGAACACTGAGACTCAGCAAGTTTAAAAAAACATACCCAGTTGACAAGTGGTGGGATATCAGATTAGAAACCAAGTCTGTCTAATTCTCAACCTCACATTTAACTCATACTCTACTTCCATAAAATCATTTTTGGCACAGTTTTTGACTTCCTGACTGTTGGGGATTTTTAAAATCTACCCCATAGCTAGCCTGCAGCCATAGCCCTGTGGCATCTGATCCCGTCAGATCTCGGAAGCTAAGCAGGGTTGGGCCTGGTTAGTACCTGGATGGGAGACCACCTAGGAACACCAGAAGCTGTAGGCTTGGGAGAAGGACCTGGTAACCCCCTCCCAAAAATAATCTGCCATTGAAAACCCTATGAACAGCAGAGAAGCACTGACAATAGTGTTTCCCCTGTTGTACAGAGGGTCACTATGAGTCGGATACCAACTCGATGGCACCTAACAACAACAACAACAACCCCATAGCTAGGGTCCTTCATATTAGCTTGAGGGGGTGACCCCTAGTTGACCCCAAGGCTGCATCTTACTCACTCACAACTACCCCTCCCATCAAGTGAGCAAAGATGGTGCCTGACCAGTCTGGCCTGCCTCAACTACCTTAATCCTGATTGGCTATCCTTGGCATTTTCATTAGATAACTGCCCCTACCTGGCAGGTATGACAGTTTACCTGCTGTACCTGCCAGGTGTGTGCCCTGATTGGCTAATCCCAGCATGTGCCCCCCTCCGGGACCCTATATAAGCAGGGCTCCCAGACCCCCTGTACCCTATCACCCCTACCACCATTCTCCGTCCCTCAACTGCTACCTGGACCCCATCACCTCGACCAGCGCTCCCTACTCCAGGGGATTCGTCAAGTAAGCCAACACGTCAAGACCAGGGGCCCCAAAGCGCCGAAGGCTACAATCCTCCCAATTCCTCCCATCACTGGGAAGGAGGGAGGCAGAGAAGGTGAGCTGCGAGTCAAGACCAACTGACCTCCAGCCCAGCGGAACACCGGCTGCTGCAGCTGTGCCTTTAAGGTTGAGCTATTCCAGCACTCAGCCCACAGTGTTCCATGCTGCAGGCTTAGAGCCAGCACTTATAGCACTTGCTTAGGGATTGCTTGCTTGTTGCAGCCCACTTGGGGAGCACCCAATAAACCTTCCTTTCCCGTTTTCCCGTTGAAGGTCTCCCGAGGTCCTTCATTGGTGCCACTGGCCATAACACCAACCCGGTCCAGTGGGTCCCCGATACACACATGGTGTCTGGGCAAGGCTCTGATCTCTGCCTGAACCGAACCCCAACACCTGACAAGACAATATTCAGGCTGCAGCTATCCTTGTGGAAGATATCTGCAGAAATCTCTTTGTAGCTGGCTATTGCAGAACTTGGATCCCTAAGGACTTGAGCTTCAAATTATATTCCAGGTTCCCAAAGCATATTTTGCTTAAAAACAGCCCCTGCTTTTTCTACCATTCCTGCTTAGAATAACATCCCTTAACTGAATATTCTAATACATTTGCAAATGCAATCACCCAGGCAGTGTATCACTGGAGCAGCATACCAGGCAACTATGTAAATGAAAAGTACCTTTGCTTTTAAGTGACTGTTAGATCTCTAATGACTTGCTGCCAAATAAACACTGTAGGTTCATAGGTATCTCTAAAAGGATCCCAGAAATTTAAACTTGTACAACTAAACTTGAAATCTCCAGTGGTAATATGAATATAGTATGATGATTACAATTAGTTTAGATTTATTTAGCAGCATAAGCATCCAACTATGAATTTTTTCTCATGCTAAAGAGCAAAATTTAATGTGTCTTCCAAGGTCAGTTAAATCCAGCCTGATTTAACCCTGCCTTGTCAAGCCTAGCCTACCATTTTTTAACAGATGGACATGCTAATAAGTGCAGACAGACTGTCTAAGTCTTTGGAATATTTCCTGGAAGTGACTTCATTTTAAACAAATATGAATTCCACATCAAGTGAAGAGATTCTGTCTCAATGGACTATGCTCTAAAAGGCTGAGAAAGATATCACCTTAACTACCAGACCAGAAATTTTACTTTATTTGAATTTTACTTAAAACCCTAGAGGGTGGTACTTTTCAAATTTTTTAGCTAAGAAAACTATTAAATGAATTTTGCAGATGCTAAAAGGAAAGTTCCCTGCAGCCATACCACTGTGGCATATGATCCTGTCAGATCTTGGAAGCTAGGCAGGGTTGGGCCTGGTTAGTACTTGGATGGGAGATCATCTGGGAACACCAGGTCCTGTAGGCTTGGAAGAAGGACCCAGCAACCCATTCCCAAATAACAATCAGCCATTAAAAACCCTATGAATAGCAGAAAAGCACTAATAATAGTGTTTTGTCTGTTGTACATAGGGTCACTATGAGTCAGACATTGACTCGACAGCACCTAAGAGCAACAACAAAAAGAAAGTTATTTTCTACTTAAGATACCTATTGTAAATAATGTGGCATCTTCTAAAGGTTGGTATATGCAGAAGGAAACATTAGAATAAGAAGTAAGAATGAATATACTATATTTATCTCTAGTCACCTATATTCTGGAAGGCAATATAAGAGAAAGGTAGGAACGCTGTTCTGTGGCCCTAATAATATGTAACAGGCTCCCTTCTATTTGTATGAGAACTAATACACCATGGCTGTGTTTCAGCACAATAATTTTTAACACACCACTCACTCCCCAAGCTCCACTGTAGCCAGGTTTGACATGTGACGAAAAACCTGGCCATCAGATGCTCTCACCAAGACTTTGATGCAAAGTTCAGCTACTTAAAGTAAAGCAATCTACTACTGTAAAGTAGCAATCTAAGGAGTTCTGTAGCCCAATATCAGTACTTATCAGCAAAATAAGCTAAGGTACTTGCATTCAGTTTGGTGCTGTTTTCTTTGTTAGAGCATCACAGTGGTGGTATGATGTGGGTATTTTTCCAGGCCAAATATTCCCTGAGCTTGGTTTTACACCAATCTCAGAAAGCCTGTGAGCTACCTAATATTCATCACTAAATACATTTCTGCTTTAATCAGCAAGAGCGGATTTATTGTTAGGAGAGAGCACACACACACACACACACACACACACACACACACACTCCTGGCAATAGCCAAGTGGAGCTGCCAAGTAGGAATGTGAAATCCAGAGAGGCCTAATTTAGAGAAATAAATTTGAGAACCATTAGTATATAGATATTTAGAGCCTATGTCATGTCTTCAGTATAGTCTGCTCAAAGATAATCCACTTGTTTGCTACTACAATAACAAATATATAAAAGTATCATCTATTACAACTGTGAAAGTGCCAAACCTACTCAACATATATACATCGATCCAATAGCTAATGGTATTTTTAAGTGACCTATTATTTTGATACCCTGGCCAGTTGAGGTTCCCCATTTTTTTCAATTCTCATGGCCTCAGAGAATCATTTAAGCTATCTTAGTCTTGGATGAAATTTGACTAATGTACAACTCCAAGTTAGAGTGGTGACCAAGTCACAATACTACCCAGATGGGAAAAACATTTCAGTGTACCCCATCTCATTTATCAAGACAACTTTTGTACTCTCTCTCAGAGTTGAAATGAATTTAGAATTTTGCTACAGACTTAACACCTGTGCTTATATTATTAATTCCTTAAACCATCTGAAATTATTATATTTTAGGATCAAAAAAAGGTTAAATGTAAAGCGAGGTCATATGGTTTAACCTAATACTCTTTATGTATATAGTATTGATTTCATTCATTTCCTATGAGACTTCTGGAATACCTGATAATCTTAAGTTCCTACTTGAAACAGAAATGGTACCATAAAAAATGCCAGCATTTGCATATTGCATGGTTTGTGGGCTCTCAGCCATCATGTGCCATCTCCTTCTAGTTCTGGCATCGGTCATTCCATATGCACTTCTCAGATCTTCACATATTCAGAAGCCAGAGATTTCATTCAACAACTATCTGAAGTCTTGATTCCTGAAGAAGTTAAGTCTGTGGCTTTATAATGTGACAATTTTGATTTGCCCGAATGGAAAGTAGTGAGTCCAAGTCTTTGGGCCCTTAGTAGACAAATGAGAAGTATAACATAAAGAATCTTATATTTGGTTTTACTGCAGTGTTATATAACAAGCTTGGCATTTAGGTGTGTAATTGTATTTTTAAATGAGCTCATTCTGTCTCAACGTTACTTGAGGCCATAAGGGCTAAAAATGCAGCAGATGTTATATACCTCCAGATAAGGTGCTAGACTCCCCAGGAAGAATATGCAATGGGATAAACTAGTGTTTGTTTTGTCCTTAACCTTACAACAAACAAGGGATAATTAGAGGTAATATTTTAAGAAGATAAGCAATTTCTTTTTAAAATGTGTTAGCATGACACATATTTTTTCTTATCTCTCTAGGCCTTCCATGTTTTTCTTCCCTTCTGACAATATTACTGAATATGCTAAGCAGTGTTGGCTCATACCCTAACTTAGCACTGTAACTATTTTTTTTGTTTATAAGTGCTTTATCATAGCACTTATTTCAATATTTTATTATTATTATTATTATTATTATAATTGGCTGATGTATTTTTTTCTGTATCAGATGCCTAGGTCCATGAGGTCAAGAACTTTCTCATTCACTGTTGAGTCTTCTGCCTCTAGCACAATGGCACAAACAGTTAATGAGTATCAAAGAATGATTCAAAATAAGGAAATCCATCAGGTCAAGGTTGAAAAATACACATAATCATTTTGGTCAATAAAATTGGTTGCTCACGTATATTGCAAAAGAACTTTGAGTAACTGAATAGCGTAAAACCTCATTAGCAGGTGACATAAATTTAATTATAATTCATCAATTGGATAATTTGGGAGTTTATCATTCAAAATGATAAATTGCTGGCTAGAATGTAGAAAAAAATCTCTCTCTGGTTTTATTTCACAATTTGTTTTAGACCTTAGTTTTACTACAATGGACATATACAACCTCTTTAATATAAAAGATTTTTGAAAGGGTGGTTAAATAAGATTAGCACGGACATTTTGAAAAGTTATAAAATAGCTAGATTGGTATTAAGTATTCATTTAAGGGTTCATAGATGTGGAGAATCTAAACCAATTTGATCATGGGACTCTAACAAGCATGTGTACTTCTTCCCTGTCATTTTCTCTAACTTTATTACTTTCTTTTATTTCTTCATGTGTATTTCCTAAGATTTCTTGGCTAACCACATGGTTAAAGCACACTTGGTTAAAAAAAAAAAAAAAAAATCTCGCAGAGAGGTTGAATCTTTCTGAAGAAAAAAAAGGGTGATTTAGGAGTAGGATGTATGGCTTCTCTTCTGATTTATTAAATATTTATGAAATATTTACGAAAATATATTTTTCCCGTGAAAGACACAATTAGAGATCTGGAGTGTGCCTCTGGCCATGTGGTTTTGGTTTAACAGTTGTTTCAGCTTCTCTCCTACCAAATGTATCAACTTCCCTTACTCCCAGTTGCAGATAGACATGTGACTGACAGAAAAAGTGAATATATCCTGCTTCTCCAATGCCCTGGGCTACTGCATACACTGTCATGTGAGAAACTGCATAACAGCCACAAAGTTCCCACCTTCATCTTTGGTCATTGCCTTTTCCTGAGTCACCAAAAATGGGAATAGTTGAGCCTTCTGCAAATACAACTTTCTGTGAGTACAGCTCAAGCTTCTGAGTATTGCAAACTTTCAATAAGTCTTACATGGAACTCATATATCTGTTTAACTTATCCCCAGTTCAACAAATGTTTCTATTCAGAAGACTTGAAGATCACATCCAAAAGAATTTTATGATTCATTATGCAACAATAGCACAAAAATTTGAATGTAGAATGAAGTTACAAATGATGCTTATGACTGTCACAGAGTGCAACTTCCCTAATTATCATTTTTAGAATTAGTAAGTGTGAATACACAAGACCATTTCCTATTATACTATGCATAAAAATGTACAACTCTGTCTTGCAAAGCACACTTCAAAGACATTTCTATAAGAAAGAGCACGTTTACAGCCTTGGCTCAGAAGGTGATATCAACCTGAAATTGGATCAGGACTTTGCAATTGGCAATCATCATCATCATCAGCAGCAGCAGCAGCAGCAGCAGCAGCAGCAGCAGCTGCTTAACTTTTAACTTTTCTAAGACTAAGTTTTCCTATATCTAAAATAGAGACTCAGAGTACTTTTGTAAGGATTAAATAAAAATAGAGTTATATGCTAAACTCTGTAGTATCAGGCTCATAGTACACATTCAATAAATTATAATTATATCTGGGTCTATTTAAATAATAAAATTTTATAAAAACTTCCTAATGGTATATTGGTAACCCTATGAGTAATATAGTCAATTAAATCAGGCAGAATACAAAATAATCTGGAGAATTTTTTCTCATTGTTTTAACTGTATTATTAATGGAATGCCAAACTCTCCCTCAAACAGTCATGGTAGAGTCAGTACATTTTCTGTATGACAATAAGATGATTAATGGGTAGGAGGAGATAAAATAAATTGATTCAAATTCTATATAATGATATGCAAATTAGTTATGTGAGCTGGATAGCAATGCTGAAGCTTGATCTTACTAAAAATATTATGAAACATGATTTGTGTAATTATTCTTTTGGCCTTTGCTATAAGGTGGTCATGACTATAATCAAATGTAATCACTTCTTATACCGTGGAATAGAAAACACTATGATGGAGAGACACTGCAAAAAGAATGCCAGGATTCAATCACTGGTTGCTAAGGCATCTATTTCAGTGAATAGAAAAAGCTGCCTTTGAAGAAAATGAAAAATGAAAGGATTACAGTATATGTATGTAACTGTAAAATATATAGTGAATTTTGTTTATTTGCTTAGTGGAGACTTCAAGCTGAAAAGTATCAACCACAATTAATGAAAAGTGACATTATCTTAAAATAGAATAAATACCAAAAAGATTTTTGTGAAAATGAATACTCTTCAGAATATCATGGGTAGCAAGGGAGAATTGGCTACAATTTAAATGTCTAAATGAACTCTGATTCAACCACATGTTGGAAATTAACACAGCCATAGTATAATGCTTATGGAGGCTATGATAACATGAGAAAGTATTAATGTTAAAGTGAAGAAAATTATGATTAATTTAATGATACTATGATTATAACTCATATAAATAGTAATATTTTAAAATAAAAACAGGTTGGTATACTTAGTTTATTTTCTTTGAGTAAGGGCTCAGAATTTTTTTCTTTATTTGTATATTTTTAGTAGCACATCCTATTTGATTTACTCCTTACAATCTATAATGGAGAATGAATTTTAAATACTTCACTTGAGTCAGTAGGAAATGTCCTATGTTATGAAATTCACTTGAATCTTTCTAGAGCTTCAACTGGAGTTCTTCTGGCCTGAAAGAAATACTTCAACCCTCCTTGCCCCCCAAAAAACACCATCAATTTACAATAAATGATTAATTTGGGGCACTTGGATTATGGAAGTGAATTCAAACACCCAGATGGCTCATCTGTAAATTGGCTCAAATTATTTACACTGAATCTTTTTTTCTTTGGCAGTAGTTGGGGATTGAACCTAGAGCCTTGCCTTCATTTTACAAGTGCTTCACTGGGCTGCATCCCCAACCCCCTTTTTTTTTTTAATTTTGAGTCAGAATCTCCCTAAATTACACAGGCTGCTTGTGGCCTTGAACTCAAGATTCTCCTGTCTCTGCCTCCTGAGTCACTCAGATTATAGGGATGCTCCACCAAGCCTGGCTAAAATACTTTTTTAGCCAAACACTTTTTTAGAGCCAAGATGGTGGATTAGAAGCAAGCAGCACTTTCCAGTTTCTCTGTGGTTTGAAATAGAAATACCCAAAGAACTGCTACTCAGCAAGATGAGGGAATGAACTGGTTTAGTATTGGACAGATAGAGACTTGGAGAGACACAGAGACCCTGGTCATCAGAACAGAGAGTGAGAAAGAATACAACAGCACTGAGCCAGCAGAGGGGAGTAGGCAAAATTGGCACTGAAACAGGCTGCATCCTAGCCAGGCGCTTGAGAAGTGCTCTGCATTTCTCAGCATAAAAGCGTGGTGCTGAATCAAGGAAGCACCTTAAGAAGGTCACACTATAGCTTGCTGCTTTGGGAAACATAAATCCCTACATTTTCAATTTTCTTGGAACCGAGAGCAATTATTACCATGTTTTCCCAGCCAACTTCTACCTTGTAACCCAGATGGCCTTGGCAAAACATCAGTGAAGAAACCTCATTGAATTATATGCAATGCAATTAAGGTTGGAAACTGAAGAAAATGGAGCTTGCTTTCACTTTAAGACTGGCAGCTCTAGGACTCAGCTAAAGTAGCTCAGGAGACTGAGCAAGCACACAGGATTATATGCAGGGACTGGACCTCTGGAAAATACAGTCATATGCAATAGGAAGTGTGGGACCTATTGTGACCCCTTCACCCAGGACAATTAGTTGTCCTGCCTTCCATGTGACCTTCACAGAGACACCTGAAATCCAGACATACAACTGACCAACTCAGCACTGTGTCAGCTTAGCCCTGGAGGTATTCAACTAATCTATCCTGAGTGAACTCCAACTGAGAAAACTTAGGTTCAGTGCTACTTTGTACTAGCAAGCAGAGAAAGTGAGAGCTATTCCAACCAGCCTTCAGTCCCAAACCCAGCCTGCTGGGGAGCAGCACCCAGAAAGAAAGGGGTGAATATTCCCCAGCCTTTGCTCTATCCCAGGGTTGCAAAGCCCAAGAAGACACACAAAAAAGTGGAGATTGGCATAGGTAATGAATATCCACTGTGCCCATGTGACCACTCAGCAATCGAGATAATACTTCCCTTTTTTAACTTATATTTAAGAACATTTTTGGTATTTGCTGATTAGTTGATTGTTTCATATATAATATTGTTTCTTTTTATTTATATTTTCTTTATTATTCACTCTTTTTTGTTACTCCTCTCTTCCTTTCCTTATAATAATCAAATTTATTCTCTCTCTCTCTCACTTTTTCTCTTTCTTATTTACAGCCTCCACTTTTCACCTTTCCCCTTTTTCCTTTTCAACTTTTTGAATATTCTAACTTTCCTTTTGCTCCAATTTCCTACTTTATTCTCTCTTAATTTTTCTTTCTTTATATACCATCCTTTAAAACTTTTTGGTTTATATTATTTCTGCCTTTAGCATCCTATTGTTGTTAGAGTTGTGAATGTCATAGATGTCATAATTGGTACTTGGTTTTTACTTATTTCTGTATCTGATTCACTGCTATTTGTTGTTGTTTCTATTGAAACCCTTTGACTATGTTGTGTAGATGCTGTGACACTAAGCCACACTCACAGCACAGCAAATCAGTGCATTGTGTTGTACACACAACCCACCTTGCTCAAACATCAGTGAATACTTGAACTCAAGGAATTATTATTGTTGTTAGGTTCCATTGAGTCAAGTCCAACTCCTAGTGACCCTCATAGGATTTTCAATGGCTGATTGTTTCAGGATTGTTTGGGGAGTGGGCTGCCACATCCTTCTCCCATTTTTGTGGGGCTGGGGATCGAATCTCAGAAAGTGCACAGCAGCACTCTACCAACTGAGAATAGGAAGGCAAAAACCCCAAGCTGACAACCAGGCTCCAAGAAGGCACAGCTGGAGGAGGGCTGAAGACTTGCCTCTGAACATCCACACCCATAGCAACAGCACAAAGAAAAAATAAAAAGACTATGAACATCACACACATAAGGGACCACAGCATAGGTCACTGCCATGCTCCTTCAAACCATACATTATTGAGAAGACTAGAGAAGTAATCCCAGAAGCTATAGTGCACATGCTTTGCTGTCAATGACATATCTGCCTTATCTACTAGAAGTACCACACTCTCGTGAGACACACAGAAAAGTGGGATCCTAAGACTCCAAAACAGTGCACATTGTGTCAAAATACACTAATCCTTATCAAAGAAAGAACAGAGACATGATACTACAAAAACTGGAAATATATTCAACATTTTACAATATTCTTCTGTCCTAGGATGTATCATCATGAGAAAGCTATTGCTTCAAAAGATTCTCACACAAAAGTGGAGATTTCTTCCAATTTTAAGAAATTGAAAGGATGGAAAAAGATATTCCAAGCAAATGGAATCCAAGGACAAGCAGAAGTTGGTGTATTCATACCTGACAAAGCAGATTTCAAGGCAAAATTAGTCAGAAAAGACAAAGAAGGTCACTACATTTTGGTAAAGGGAACAATACATTAAGAAGATGTAACAAATGTAAATATATATGCATCAAACATTGAAGTACCCAATTTCATAAAACAAATACTAGTGGACATAAAGAGACAGATAAGCCCAAATTCAATAATAATGGGTGATTGTGCTGCCCTACTCTTACCAATAGATAGGTCATCCAAACAAAAATAAATAAATAAATAAATAAATAAATAAGCTTCAGCTTTAAACAACATTATACATTATACATCAAATGCACTTAACAAACATCTACAGAATATTTCATCCAACAACCGCAAAATACATATTCTTTTCAGCAGCTCATGAAACATTCTCCAAAATGTTTTAGGTCATAAGGCAAGTCTTAACAAATACAAAATATTAAAATATTTTCTTGCATCTTATTAGCTTATAATGGAATGAAACTAGAAATCAGCACAAAAAAATTACAGAAACTATACAAACACATGGAGGTTGAATAATACATTTTTGAAAAATAAGCAGATCATTGAAGAAATGACGGGAAAAAATTAAAAATTTCTATAATCAAAGGAAAATGGAAATATGACACAATAGAATCCATGGGATATAGCACAGGTAGTTCTAAGAGGGAAGTGTATAACTATGAATGCCTATATTTAAAAATCAGGGAGATCATAAGTCAATAAGCTAACTATATATCTCCAAAGTCTTAGAAAAAAACAAAAACAACTCAAACCTCAAACCCACAGAAGGAAATGCATAGTAAAGATCAGAGATGAAATTAGTGAGATAGGGAATAAAAGAATAATACATAGGATTGATGAGAGAAAGAGTTGATTCTTTGAAAATATTAACAAGACTGACAAACTTTTACCAAACTAACCAAAATAAAGAGACTCAAATTAATAGAATTAGAGATGGAAAATGGAATATTACAACAAATGTTATTGAAATCAAGATTATTTACTTACACTCCAGTAAATTGGAAAATAAAGAAGAAATGGATAAATATTGAGATGCATATGACCTACCAAAATTGAACTGAGAGGATATAAAAATACCTAAATATATCAATAACAAGCAATAAGATTGAAGCAGTGATAAAAGTCTCCAAAGAAAACACCAAGTCCAGACAGTTTCATTGCTGAAATCTACCAGACATTTAAAGAACTAACATCAATGCTCCTCAAACTACTGCATAAAGTAGAAAGGGAAAGAATGCTTCCAAGCATGTTCTATGAAGCCAGTATTACTGTTATACTAAAACCAAATAAAGACACAGCCAAAAAAAAAGAAAACTATATAACAATATCATTGATTAACATGGACTTAAAAATCTTCAACAAAATGCCAAAATAAACAATGAAATTAGGGTCTGATATTAAGCTACTCTGTACTCTCTGAGGCCCTGGGTGTAATCCCTAGCACCACAAAAATGAGAGGACATGGCCATCCATATCTGAACCAATCCCAAAAACAATCAGTCACTGAAAATTCTATGAATATGATGCTGAGGCCTTTGATGAAGTTCAACACCTTCTCATGATAAAAACCCTGGAGAAGATAGGCATAACATGAAAATACCTTAATGTCATAAAGGCCATTTATGACATACCTACAGCCAATATCATATTCAGTGGAAAAAAAGTGAAACCATTTCCTCTAAGAACCGGAACAAGACAAGGAACTCCACTCTCTACTATCTTATTTAATATTGTGATTGAAGTCCTAACCAGGAAATTAGACTAGAAAAAGAAATCAAAGGAATACAGATAGCCAGGGAAAAGGTCAAAATATCCTTATTTGCAGACAACGTGATATTTTACCTAAAGGACCCAAAAATCTCCTCCAGAAAACTTTTAGAGCTAATTAACACCTTTAGCAAAATGGCAGGATACAAAATTAACACTTAAAAATCAGTAGCCTTCCTTACACCAACTATGAGCAGAAAGAGAAGGAAATTAAAGATACAATCCCTTTCATGATAGCCCACCAAAAACCGAAATACCTTGGAATCAATCTAACCAGAGAGTCTTCAGAACTCTACAAGGAAAACTTCAAAACATTAAATAAAGAAATCCCAGGGGATATTAAAAGGTGGAAGGACCTCCCCTGCTCATGGATTGGGAGAATCAATATTGTAAAAATGGATATACTACCAAAAGCAATCTATAGATTTAATCCAATTCCCACTAAAATTCTAATGACAGCCTTTATAAAAATAGAAGACATGATCCAAAAATTCATATGGAAACACAAAAGACCACATATAGCCAAAACACTCTTAAGCTGCAAAACTAGTGCAGGTGGGATCACAATCCCTGAGTTTAAACTATACTACAGGGCTGTCTGTAGTAGCAAAAACATCTTGGTGCTGGCACAAAAATAGGCCTGAAGACCAGTGGAAAAGAATAGAGGACCCAGAGATACACCAACGCATCTATAGCCACCTGATTTTTGACAAAGGAGCAAAACAGGCACTATTCCCAATAGTCAAATTATGGAATCAGGTTAGATTCCCATCAAGAGATGAATTGATAAAGAAAATGTGATATGTATACACAATGGAGTATTTTTCCGCCATAAAGAGGGATGAAATTATGTCATTTGCAGAACTGTTGTTGTTGTTGGGTGCTGTCAAATCAGTACCCGACTCATAGCGACCCTCATAGGGTTTTCAATGGCTATTTCGGGATTTCCTTGGGAGTGGATTGCCAGGCCCTTCTCCCATTTTTGTGGTGCTGGGAATTGAACTTGGGTCCTCAGGGACTGCAGCGCAGCGCTCTACCAACTGAGCTAAATCCCAGCCCAGTTGCAGAACTAGAGCTCATCTTAAGTGAAATAAGCCAGACTCTGAAAGATAATATTGTATGTTTTCTTTCATATATGGAATCTAGGGGGGGAAATATGAAAGTAGAAGAGATATTATTATGGAAAAGGAAGCAAATTGGTGATGGGTCAGAAGTAAGAGAGAGTATGAGGACTGAATGTGATCAGAGAATGTTATGTGCATGTATAAAAATATCACAATGAAACTCATCATTTTCTACAATTAATATATGCTAAGAAAAAAAACCTGCAGCCGTACCACTGTGGCATCCAATCCCATCAGATCTTGGAAGCTAAACAGGTTTGGGTCTAGTTAGTACTTGGATGGGAGACCACCTGGGAACACCAGATACTGTAGGCTTGGGAGAAGAACCTGGCAACTCACTCCCAAGAAACAATTTGCCATTGGAAACTCTATGAATAGCAAAGAAATTGTAGCAATACTCTTTTGCCTGTTGTACGAAGGGTCACTATGAATTGGACACTAACTCAATGGCACCTAACAACTAACTACAAGAATAGAAAATTCACCCTATTAATTGCTTAGAGAGCTGTAACATTTTATAAACTATGTATTATATTATATATTTGTTTAGGTAAGATGAAATTACTTTTCAAAAATTATAAAACTCTCAAAAGTAATGAACTACTACCACCTTTCTCAGAGGAAATGTAAATTTCCTACTTATGAGAATTTCCTACTTATGAGAATGTTGAAATTATTTCAATGTATATATATTATGAAATAAAAATGAAAAATAAAGTGATTTTTTATTTTTAAACATACAAAGATTCTCTGGAGATATGTTTGATTCATAGAGTGTTGTGTTTCACTTGTAAATAAAATCTAATACTTGAAAGAATAATATTACCAAATGAAAATCTATTAATATTGCTTTTGATTTTTAATTGGACTTAGACTATGGCTTTCAACTATATTTTCTGTTTTTGAGAATTATAATTTAATTAATTATGTCTATGGTACATATGATCAAATAGGGGATTTAACAGATGAGTCTGATTAGTCTTAAATGAACTAGACTAGGCTATCTTCTGAAAAAATTACATTAAAACAATAACGTAAATTTTATGTAGTATAAGGAGTTGGAACTTACTTCCCTTTAGTAGTGCTATGGGGATGGGGATACCTCTGATAGGAGTATTGAATTATAAATATTTATGCTGTCACCTGGAATTAGGACTATTCCATGTCAGTAAAGCAAACTATAAAACATTCACAGACAAGTCTTTGCAAAAATCAAAAATTTACCACTGCATAAAAATGGTGATGTTCTTGAGTTATGGTTCATAAATAGAATATTGACACTGAAATGTAGTCCCGGTAAATTAAAGAAGACACAGGAATCACAGAAAATTTAGCCTTCGAAGCTAACTTACCTTTAGCCTATTATCAGGCAGTTCAGTGGTAAAATGTGTTCACTTGGGGCATTCTTTTGCAGTGACTTTCCCCGGATGGATGGTCACTTCCTTGGAAGTCTGCTAGACTTCTGAGAATAATGTAATAAAGGATGCTTTCACTTAGAACCAGCCATTGACTCCCAATCTGGCCTCTGCCACTTATAACTTAAGAAAAAAGTCACATGAAGAGTCTGAGTCTATTACCCTAGTGTAAAAATGTTGTTTCTAACTTTGATAGGGTTCCTGTGATAATTGAATGCTATGTAGAAAATACTCAGAATAATATATGGCTACTAGATAGGTAACTGGACTAATTTTCTATTGTGCAACAAATTACAGCACATTTAGTGAATGAAAACAACACTCATTTGTTAGCTTACAGTTCTATAGGTGAGAAGTCCAGAAAGGCTTCACTGGGTTCCTTGATTACAGTCCTGCAGGACTCAAATAAGTATTGGCCAGCTACATTTTCTTCTGGAACTTAGAGTTCTTTTCCAGGCTCATTCCTGTAATCAGTACACGTCAATTCTATGCAGTTTTTCCAGTTACTTTACTCGCTGCTGGGTACATGTCACTCCCAGCCCCTAAGCATTCTTGTGTGAGGTCTCATCTTTGATCATCCAATGAAAACATTCCCCTATAAATTGGCTCATGTGATTAGATTAGCCCTACTCCCATAATCTGCCTTTGACTATCTCAAAATCAACTGATTTGTAATCTTGATATCTCTGTAAAATCCTTTTTGCCATGTAAGGTAACATAACTGTTGAGTTCCCACCATAGTCATAGTCCGAGGTATTAAGTTGAGAAATCCTGAAGGAGCATCTTAGAACTTTGCCTACTATACTCAGTAAATGTGAGGGGTTTTTGCTGGTTTGTTTGTTTCCCCTGTTGCTTCAAAGAGAAGCAGAGCCCTATGCTGGTTTTTAACAGTCGTGTGTCATCTTAATCTTATTCACAAACCTACCCACTGTCCACACAGTCCCTGCAAGATCTAAGAATTTAGATCTTATATCCCAAAGGTCTAGGCTTCACGGCTAACTGATATATCTGCTAAAACAATAAAAGACACAGTGACAGAAATTCTGAAAAATTCAGAAAGCACAGTCACTTCCATTAATTCCACTAGCAGGTGCTCCCTTATGAGTGAAGAGCTGATGATCACATGAGGATGCTCTGGGGAGCAAAGTGTACAATGTAATGAAGACAAGGGTCAAAAAACATGGTGCTCCTATAAACTGCACCGTCATTTCTCTTTGTAGGTTAAAATTTATGCTTAAGTATCAACAGCTTTACAACCAGTTAAAAGTATCAATTAAAATACCAGAAATAGAACAGTGTGTAGAATTAGATAGGATCACAGGCTCTGGTACTCACTTTTCCACTAATTCAGATCAAGGATAAAAATGTTCTGAGCTTAGCATAAGAAGTCAACAAAGGAGTTTAAGAGCCCCTTTTTAGATTCTGACAAGGGAATCCTGTATGTGGAAGGTCAGAATCACTGGGAGCCATCTTTTCTGCCATAGGAGAAAATCTAAGAAAATGATGCCAATGCATGTTTTATATGCACCTTCTCTATTAAGTCCATACATCTTCATAACTCTTTAATATTTTACAAATCAGAAAACAGGAGTTTAAAGAGATTAAACAGTTATCTGAGTCTCACAGTTGGTAAATTGGCAGAGTTTTCAAACCTAGGTTTGTCCTACTACAAAACTCATTTTACCTGAAACAAATTTTACACCACCTCCTACATTGGTTCCATGACAATGACTATCTCTCTTGAATGAAAGTTTAATTCTCTACATATTTATTTGTTGAGCACATATAAAATACGTGTATGTGTATCTGCACACCTTCCCTAAACTTGAGGGCTTAACATGTTTAAACTGATGAGTCTATTTACTCAGTCTAGAATCACCATCACAATCCCAGAATTATTACATGATTGACAAGAAACTTAACTTTAACTCAATTGGTTGAATTCTCATCTCCTGACTTCAGACCAATTGCTGTTCATCCAATGGCACTCCAAGGTGGTTCAAATTTTACCTTTGACTTGTAAACACAAATACTGTAAATAACATAAATAGAAGTTGTTAGAGAACTTCATTCCTCATCTCTTGTTATCAGTTATGGACTAGAATTTAGTGAAACTCTCCAACCATATCATTACCAAAGCAAAGTGGAACCAGAGAATAATCATGTTTGAGAGTTTTGATTTTGTTAAAACCATGATGGAGAAGGTAATTCCCTTACTACATCCTAAGACAGTAAAGAAGTGGTCCTTCACCTGCAGTAATTTAATCATGGAACACTTTTTTCAACTGGTTACACCATGAAAATCCAGAGTGACAAGTAAAAGATCTGCGAGATGTCTCTTATCCAATGTTGTATCTCTACAATTTGCTGCTGCTGTTGTTAGGTTCTGTACAGTAGGGTCCAACACATAGAGACCCTATGTAGAACAGAAGGAAACACTACCTGACACTGTGCCACGTGCATGATCTTTTTTAAGGTTAAGCCCATTGTTGCAGACACCGTTAAAGGTATTCCTTTTTTTTCACTGGCCTGACACTCTCACAAACATGATGTCCTTCTCCAGGGATTGGTCCCTCCTGACATGTTCAAAATACATAAGACACAATCTTACCATCCTTGCTTCCAAGGAGTATTCTACTTGCACTCCTTTTAGGATGGATCTGTTGGTTCTTTTGGCAGTCGTTGGTATATTCAATATCTCCACAATAGTTCATAGGAAATAGTGAGTTTTCAGTAAATATTTATTTATTGAACCCAAGAAACACAATGTGTTCTAATTCTATGGAATCCTCTAGTTACACATGTAAAATAATTGAAAATTTTAAATTTTCTTTCAATGATTATAAAGTTGTTAAGCCTGCCTCTAAGGCTTCATGGGTAAGTATAGCATAATGTTTTATGTTTAGTATTCCTTGAGTTAGGAAAAACTTTGGTCACTTTAATTTTCTTTTAACATATCATGACTAGGAGGCAATCTTCATGTATACCACTACTAATTTCTTTAAACACCTTGCCAGTATTCAAGGTTATGTATTCTTTGTCTCCCCTTCAAGCATAGCTTAGCAGAACCTATAGGTCAAGAATTTGTCTTGATAATGGCTTTACATTAGCACTTACAAAAAATCCACCACCAAAAATTCTAACATAGTAAGTTGCCTTTATCTGCCTCAGCTTTGTCTGAAGTATCCCATTCTTCCACAGTGTCAGTGATTTTTCTGGGGTTTAGCTCAAATAGTAGAGTGCTTGCTCTGTATGCTCTGAGACCCTGGTTTCAATCTCCAGCACTGCAGAATGGTACAGAAATGGGTGAAGGACCTGGCAGCCCACTCCTGAAACACTCCCTAAACAACCAGCCATTGAAAATCCTATGAATAGCAGAGAAGCACTGGCAAAGTGCTGGGCATAGTACAGTGTCAGGGAAGGTTCCAATCTGTTGTACATATGGTTGCTAAAAGTCTGGATCCAACTCAATGGGACCTAAAACAACACCACCTTGGAGAGTTTTAGTAGATTGTAGCTTTAATGACCTGGCATATACTTGCTTGTAGTATTGCCTTATTATCATTTTAATGTCTAGGTGGTACAAAAATGATATCTTCTATAGTGCTTATTTTATATCCCCTTTATTTATGAATGTTGGCAAGGTACAGAGTAATAAAGATTTTGCTATTTCCATTATGCAACTGTTAAATCACTTTTGGTTACACTTTCATCAACTCATATATTTCACAGAACCTTTTGATTAATATGTAGTTTCTAAGAAGTATGCATTTATGGGTTATATTGCCTTTTACTCCATGTATTTGTATTGCATCATCTACTTTGAGATTATGCTCTCCCTCTTTATCACTCCATATTATTTCCCCTCCCATTGCCCCCTTTCTCAACCTCCACTCCCTTCTGCTTACCTCTTCTTCCCTTCTTTCTACTCTGCTCTCATTTTCCCTTCATGAATAGGCCCGATTTATAAAATTATTGTTGCTGTTGCTGTTGTTCTTAGGTGTCATCATGTCAGGTCCAACTCACTGCACCTCTACATAAAACAGAATGAAACACTCACTGACACTATGCCATGCCTGGCACTAGGTCAGTACTTCTCTGGTATTCGTAGGGTTTTCAATGGCAGATTGCTTGGGGAGTGGCTTGCCAGGTCCTTCTCCCTAGCCTGCAGTACCTGGTATTCCCAAGTAGTCTCCCATCTAAAGATTAACCAGGCTGACCTTTCTTAGCTTCTGCAATCAGACAGGATCAGATGCTACGGTGTTATGGATGTGTGTCTACAGCCATAGCTCCGTAGCATCTGATCCTGTCTGATTGCAGAAGCTAAGCAAGGTCAGCCTGGTTAATCCTTGGAATATATATATATGTGTGTGTGCGTGTGTGTGTGTGTGTGTGTGTGTGTGTGTGTGTGTGTGTGTATCCTGGAATATATATATATCAGATATATATATCTGATATATATATACATATATATATACATACATATATATACATACATATATATATCAGAGGGAGTCTTCACAACTTAGCAAGACCCTTTCTCAAAATAAAAAAGGATAAAAGGGCTGGGGTTACAAGTACTTGCCTAAGCATGAGAGAAACCTTGATTCAAACCCCCAGCTCAATACTGGGAAAAAAGTCCTTTCATATCCCCAAAACATTTGTGAAAAGAGTTAGAGCATTAAAAGTAGGAAAACAGTGACATGAATGATAATATATTTATGAGATATTTAGACATCTAAGGGCCAGAAAGTAGTAGGAAAACAGTTTTACAGAGCTCAAAGAAAAGAATTATCAACCCAAAGTTCCAGTTTGGGCACAAATATCCCCTAGGAATGAAGGTAAAATAAAGACATTCTCAAATAGAGAAAAACTAAGATAATACATCAGCAGCACACATGCTTTAAAAGAAATGTGGGGAAAATGTTGTTAATATATGAGTGAAATTATATCAGAGAAAAAATGTGAACTGAGGAAATGATGAAAGAACAACAAAATTGGTAGATATGTTGCTAAATATATTTTTTCTCTTTAAGTTCTTTAAATAATGTGATGATTAAAAATATTAATTAAGCCATTATCTGTTAGGTTTTACACTCTAATTTTATTGAGGTATAATTTGCACATAAAAATCAATACATTTACAGTGTACAACATGATGTTTTGATATACATATAAATTAAGTAATTACCAAAATTAACCTAATTAACATACTCATAACACTGCGGTTACCTTTAGTTTTGTTGTAATAAGAAGATTTAAGATATTAGAAAATTTAAACTATGTGACAAAACATAATCAAAGTCACTATGCAGTACGTTAGATCTCCAGAACCTATCCATCCTACTTAACTGCAACTCTCTACCATTTTATCAACACCTCCCCATTTCCCCCACACTAGAGGCCCAAGAAATCCCCATTTTACTCTCTGCTTCTGTGAGTTCCATCTTTTTAGATTGCACCTGGAAATGAAATCATGGATATCACTCTTTCTGTGCCTGAGTTATTTGATCTTGTATAATGCCATCCAGACCCATCTATATTGTGACAGAATTTCCTTCTTTCAAAGCTATTCCATTGTACATGTACTAATATGAATGCACATATATGTGTATATATACAGCATTTTCTTTTTTATTTTTTTGTAGGACTTGGGAGTTGGACCCAGGGCCTTGCACATGCAGTATTTTCTGTATCAAGTCATTCATCAGTAGACATTTGATTTCATATCTTGGTTATTGTAAACTATGCTTCAATGAACATAGATTTGGAAGTATCTCTTTGAGAGCCTGATTTTGTTTCCTTTGGGTATGTTTAGAAATGGGATTGCTAGGTCATATGTGTTTTTGTGTGTGAAAATGCCATACTGTTTTCAAATGGTCATATCAACTTACATTCCCACCTAAAGTATACAAGAGTTTGTTTCCTCCTCATCCTTATCAACATTTCTTCTCTATTGTTTTTTGATAACAGCCATTCTAACCAACGTGAGGTGCTCTCTCACTGTGGTTTTGCTTTGCATTTCCCTGACAATGTTAGGCATTTTTCATATAAATATTGGCCATTTGTACATCTTCTTATAGGAAATATCAACTCAAACACTTAGCTCATTTTTAATCTGGATATTTTCTCACTATTGAGTTGAGATACATATGTTGCTGTTAAGTTCCCTCCAGTCAGGTCCAACTCATAGTGACCCTGTGTACAACAGGACAAAACACTCCCTGACTCTGTGCCAGGGTTATGATACTTTTTATGTTTAAGCCCATTGTTGCAGACAGTATGTCAATCCATCTAGTTGAGGGCCTTCCTTTTTTTTCATTGACCTGCCACTCTCCCAAACATGAAGTTCTTCTCCAGGGATTGGTCCTTCTTGACAACATGTCCAAAATATGCAAGATGCAGCCCAGCCATTCTTGCTTCCAAGGAGCACTCTAGTTGCATTTCCTCTAGGACAGATCTGTTTGGTTTTTTTTGGTATTCCATGGTATACTCAATATTCATGTCCAGCACCATAATTCAAAAGCATCAGTTCTTCTGTCCCCCTTGTTTAATGCCCAGCTTTCACAACCACGTGATGCAAGTGAAAATACAATGGCATGAGTCAAGTACACCTTCATCTTCAACGTGCTTACTCCAATTTATCTGAATCAGAACTCTACCATTTTTTTAAATCTTATATTTCCATTTTTAAAGTTCTTTCCTCTTCTCTGATTATTTCTTTCTTTTCTTTCTGTCTTTTTCTCCCCCAGTACTGGGGCAGGGGTTGAACCCAGACCTGCACATGCTACGCAAGTACACTAACACTGAGATGCACTCCCAGCCCCTTTGTTATGTTTTATTTTGAGATAGGGCCTAAATTGCTCAAGCTGCCTCTGACCTTGAATTCTCAATTCTCCTGCCTCAGCCTCCTGAGTTGCTAGTATTATGGGTGTACACCATGGTACTGGGTTGATTATTCCTTTTGCATAGTATTCAACTGCTTTTTTGTGTATATGCTTTATCTCTGAAGATTTCAATGAGACGGTAATAATTAGAGGTTTTCAAATACTGCATTTCTTATTCTATTTGTTTGAAGCCCTTTCATTTTGGAGGTTTTCTTCAAATATCTGGTGGTTCCTTAATTGAATACTTTTGCTTGCTAAGTTGGCTAGTGGTTCATTGGGGGAAAATCTCAAATGTAAACGTGAAAATCTTTCAAATTTTCCAGCTCTTTTTAGGCCTGGGGGTAGAGTAGTGGCAAAATACGCTAATCTTCTTGGAGTTGGGTGGATGAGAGAAGCTGAAAGTATCACCATTAGGTATGTAGACATCTTAGACCACAGCAGTCCTCCAAACTTTTGCCATTTACTAGGGGGCATGATCCTGCAAACTTTCACCCATTCACCATTTCACTTTCAGTCACCTAAATGGGACTGCTTGAAAGCTGTTCTCTAAGATTGATGTATCCATGCATTGGCCTATATTTCTCTCTTTTGGACATAGTTTTCCTAGTATGTCTCTAAGTCAGTTTCTCCAGAGTGTAAAAATTTTGATCCTTGCCTAAGAGTAGGGCGTGGATCAAAGAGAATAATTACCCGGTCTTTAGATGTAAGAAATGCCAGCAGCCATATCATCCTGGCATCTGATCCTGTCAAATCTCAGAAGCTACACAGGGTCAGACCTGATTAGTACTTGGATGGGAGCAATAGGCTTGGGAAAAGGACCAGGTAGCTCACTCCCAAAATACAATCAGCCACTGAAAACCCTGTGAATAGCAGAGAAGCACTGATAATTGTGTGGGCATGGCACAGGGCTAGGGAGTGTTTCATCTGTTGTACATAGGGTCACTGAGTTGGACCAAACCTGTAAGCACCCAACAACAACAACAACAGAAGTAAGAAAGAGGATTAGGGTTTCTGTCTGCTTCCTATATGGTTTTCAACCAATTTTCTGTTTGATCCTTGCCTTCTGTAGTACCTGTACCTCCAAGCGCTAAGTGCATGTCCCTAGCAAATTGGTCACTTGTCATTAGTATTCCTGTCTGCAGTCACTTTACATTGGGCTCCTCTTGACTTGCTAAATCAACCACATCTCTCCCAGCATCCTCTTGGTCCAGATAAAACATTTCTAAGCTACTGTTTTATTTTCTTCTATATTTGTCTACATTGACTTAAAACCCTGCTTTCATTCCTATAATATCATTTAGTTAATTCTTGGGAGAGAGAGGAGATAAACAAGTTTTTCAATATGCCGCATTTAACTAGAAGTTTAATGCATTGTTTTATTTAAATAAACTAGAGATAACAAAGCTGATACAGGCCAACAAAATGTATTGGTCCTTGGTATTAAAATTTATCTTTCCAAGTTCGATAATGCAATTAAGACAATAATGATGAAATAACCCTGCACCAGTTCTCCAGGTCAGAGGACTGAATGAGTCAGTGAAAAATAAGTCCCCACATATGATTCATTATTTGAGGTGACATGATCCTGTGGGGAAGTGGCTCTGTTTTAACTGATAAAATATGTGAGAATGAATCCATGCAAGAAATGAATCATAGTACAGGGAAGATTGTTAAAAATTTGCATATCCTTTCTGTTTGAATGATACCATTGTGTTCAATCTGACCCATTGGACTTACTTTGGATAAAAGATTTGGCAGGGACCCAGCACAGGTAATTTATAGTCTAAGAGTGATAATTTATATCACATTCATCATCTTCTACCTTATTCCATGGGAAGAATGTCCTGATCATGACAGAATAGTGGCCCAGGAGCAAAGGTGATATAAAAAGTGAGAGTTGCTGATGAGTAATACCTCAGTAGTCACAAATAAGTCACAAATAAGATCAGGCTAAAGTTGAATGAGAACATTTTTACGGCATTTGGTTATTTTAGGAACCATCTGCAACCTAACACCTGAAGTAATGCAAACTATAAAAGAGATCTTGGTGGTAACTCCTGGTTGACTTAAACATACCTGTTCTGCTATTCCATTAACTTATAAATAGAGTTGTGTGACTTGTTTGTGGTGGTTTGAACAAAACATTTCACTTTTAGTCATTCAAATGGGACTGCTTGAAAGCTACTCTAAGATTAATGACAATGGAGGTCACTGGCTTCAGCAAGGGAATTAGTAAGTACAGTGATGACTGTCAGGTTTGCAGAACATTTACCTCTGAGATAAAACCTTGGGTTTTATTTTCAAGAATATCTAGGAGTAGACAAAGGTAATGCAATTATTCTCAGAGGAAGTACACAGTGCTGAAACAATGAGAACACTTAAAAGGTGCCTTTAGCCATTTTCACATAAAGGGAAGTCTGAAAAGGCTCTGTTCATTCATTTATGATGTCATTATAAAATGCCTTAGAAATCAAGGTTCATGAATCTAAATTGCTGGGGTAGCAATTGCCATAATTAATGGAGGAGAAAATGTTCTTTTAAAAATGTTTTTATAATCAGAGCTTGGATATAGCATTCTTTAAAATGCATGAATATTGACGTTCAAATTTGACTTGGATGTATTTGTCTCTTTTGTATATCTCCTGAGCATAAATGAGTATTAGACTACAAACTCATCTTGTTATTATAGAACAATATTATGTGTATTACATGAGAAGAAATGGAAAATTTATGAATTTTGATTCTACTTTTGTAAGTATATCATATTCCAGAATTCCTTAATATTATTAAGATTAATTATTGTTGTTGTTAGGTGCAGTCAAGTGTGGCCTGACTCATAGTGACCCTATGTACAACAGAACGAAATCCTCCCCAATTCTGTGCAAGGTACATATCATTTTTATGTTTAAGCTCATTGTTGCAGACACTGTGTCAATCCATCTAGTTGAGGGTCTTCTTTTTCTTTTTCTGCCACTCTCCCAGGGATTAATCTGTCTGACATGTCCAAAATATTTCAGACAATTTGGCCATCCTTGCTTCCCAGGAGCACTCTGTTTGCATATCTGTTCATTCTTTTGGCAGTCAATGGTATATTCAATGTCTCCAGCACCATAATTCAAAAGCATCAATTCTCCTGTCTCCCTTATTCAGGGTCCAGCTTTCACAACCACATGATGCAACTGAAAATACCATGGCATGGCATGAGTCAGGAATACCCTCATCTTCAAAATGACATCTTTACTTTTCAACACTATAAAGAGGTCTTTTGTCACAGCTTTTCTCAGTGCAATGTGTCTTTTGATTTTTTTGGCTGCTCCTTCTATGGTTGTTGATTGTAGAACCAAGTCAAACATAATCTTGGACAACCTCAATCTTTTCTCCGTTTATCATGACATTGCATAGGGACCCAGTTGTAAGGATTTTTGTTTTGTTGATGTTGAGGTGCAATCCATAGTGAAGGCTGTATTCTTTTATCTTCATCAGTAAATATTTCAAATCCTCTTCACTTTCAGCAAGCAGAATTATGTCATCTGCATAATGGAGAGGGTTAATGAGTCTTCCTCCAATCAAAACCCCATGTTCTTCTTCATGAACTCCAGCTTCTCGGATTATTTGCTCAACATAGAGACTGAAGAGATATGGTGAAAGGATACAGCCTTGGTGCCTAAGTTTCTTGACTTTTGCAATGAAAGGATCATTGATCTGAAAAATTCTCTCTTGGGATCTCCAGCATTGTTTTTGTCAGCAAAGACATATTTTCCAACTACTGAGCCACCTTCTTTGTTTCCAACTTTTGTGTTTCAGTCACTGATTATTATAAGTACATCCTGATTGCATGTTCTATGTATTTCAGACTGCAGAAGCTGGTAAAAATATTTCCTATCTTCATTTGTGGACTTAGTGGTGGGTACATAAATTTGAATAATAGTCATATTAAAGGACTTTTCTTGTAGATATGTGGATATTATTCTATCACTGACAGTATTATACTTTAGGACAGATCTTGAGATGTCTTTTGTGATGATGAATGCAGCCCCATCTATCTTTAATCTGTAATTCCTGGCATAGTAGACAATATGATTATCTGATTCAAAATGGCCCATACCTGCCATTTTAGCTCACACAGGCCTAGAATGTAAATGTTTATGCACTCCATTTACCATTTCATGATTTCTAATTTTCCTTGATTCATACTACATACATTTCATGTTCCAATTATTAATGGATGTTTACAATTGTTCCTCCTCATTTTGTGTTGTGCCACATCAACAAATGGAGGTCCCTGGGACTTTACTCCATCCCCCTCATT